>PVJH01008265.1:0-86682 GCA_004026705.1 Nesogale talazaci
GCTGCTCCGATCTCAAGTTTGGGGCTGCTTTTTTTGGTGGAAAAGTATAACATTTGCCATCTTCTCCTGTGCTGAGGGAGCTAACACAATCTGCCCTACGGGGGGTGGGGATTAGGAAATCCACTAATGTACAGGAGCCTTCCATCCAATACAAAGTGGAAGCCTGAACACACACACACACACACACACACACACACAGACTCACTGCCACCCCATTGACGCTGACTCACAGAGACTCTAGAACGGGGTGGAACTGCCCTTGTGAATTTCTCAGGCTGTAACTCTTTAGGGGAGTAGAAAACCTTGTCTTTCTTCTGCAGAGTGGCTGGTGGTTTCAAACTGCCTTGAGATTAACCACCTAATGCAGAACCACTATACCACCAGGCCTTCCCGATGACACCAGGGGAAGGGAAAGAAACTTGCTGAAATTCAAGACTGCCATTGCTCGATGGCAGGACCCATTTGCTGTGGGGGAAGCTGTGAGAAATTCAATCTCATTCAATGGAGAAGGACATTCACCTGATGGGGTAGATAAGAAGGTGGAGGAGTCCTGTTCCTGGGACTCCAATGCCCAGGTGAGACAGGGAGAACGGAGCAAAGCTCCTGGCTCCCCACTCAAGGGCTCCCAGCACTGGAGAGAGTGCAAGAGCTGCTTGAGAGACAGCTGTGCAAGCAGTGTGTTTAGGGTGCAAGGCATGTTGAAATCTGAGACTGAGCAGGGCCACTGAGCAAAAGCTGATGGCCCTTCGGACCTTGCACCAGGCCGGAAGCTGCAAACCCCACTGAGGGGGAGATTGTAAAGTCAAAATAACTGCAGCAACAGTAGCCTCAAGCCTGTTCCTGCTATTCACTAGGTTGACTCGGCTCACAATAAAAGTCAGGAGGGAAAAGTATAATTATTTTTCAGAGTAAGTGCTACTTGCCTCAACCTATACTTTTCTTTTTTTTCTTTTTCTTTTTTTTTTTTTTTTAGGCATCACTGCCTCTGATGGTGGGAGTAGGAGGCCCAGCCTTTGCCCCTGTGAGCTGGAATTGAACCTCCATTCCAGTGGGCCGCAGTCCTACGCACAACCACTACACCACCGGGGCTCAGCCCAACCTACACTTTTCTTTAACATATAATACCCAGCCTTCAATAATTAAAACAAACAAACAAACAAACAAACATATGACATCCACCCAAAGGAAGAAGAAAAGCAATTCATTATGAAAATCAAGATCTTACACAGATTTGAAACTGTCAGATGAGACACTAATGATAACAATAACAAAATTGTTGACTTAGTGTAAAGGGTGGATGGAATACATAATAGTTGGGTATTAACAACTATAATTGAAAACTACCCCTCCAACACACACACACAAAGTAAAGGGAAACATTGACATGAAAAAGTCCAAATTTTGATAGCTTATTAGAAGGCTGGAAACAGTATAGGAAATAATCAGTGAACTAGACATCAGGGAGATGAAAATTACCCAAATTAAAACATAGAGGAAAAACAGAAGATGTCTGTGTGTGTGTGTGTGTGTGTGTGTGAACATTTGGGAGAGAATACCCAGTAATATAACATGGTCTCCGTTGATAGCATTTGAAGCCCAAAAGGAGGAGAGTTGTCAAGGAAGAAGAAAATGGTTCAACACCTAATGACCAAAATTATTCCAAAATTAATCAAAGAGAATAAATTATCAACATAAAGAGCTCAGAGAATTTGAAGTAACATGAACACATAGGAGAACAACAAAACAAAAACCCCAGATGCTTTACAGCCAACCAAAAGAAAGTCTTTTAGGCAGAAGGTATAGGATGCAAGAAGAAAATCAAGAACCTTACAAAGGAGTGAAGTGCACCAGAAAAATAAGAGACGTTTATCGTAAAAATAAAGATGTGAGTTATTTATATGATAGCAATTGCAACAATTGATCACAATTGAGAGAGTATAGATCGATATTATTTTCAAATTAGACACCTACCACTGTCTCCCTTCCCCTCTGGTTTCTGCTGTTCTTCCCTCTCAATGAGGTGCTTGTGTGTCATTTTCTTTCTCACTGACCCTCTACTATGCCCTTCTCAGGGATTGGTCCCTCCTGATAACGTGCCTGATACCTGAAAGGAAGTATCACTATCCTCATTTCCAACCAGCATTCTGGATGACCTTCTTCCAAGACAGGTGTGTTTGCCCATCTTGCAGTTCGCAGTCTACATTAAGAGTCTTCGATAACATTGTTACTCAGAAACATCGATTCTCTGATGATCCTCCTTGTTTATTGTTTAGCTTTCACATGAGATCATTGGGACCACCATGACTTGGGTCAGGTGTCCCTTCATCCTCAAAGGGACACCTTTGCTTTTTGACACTTTATTGTTTTTTAAGTCATTTTATTGGGGGCTCATACAGCTCTTATAATAATTCATACATACATCCATTGTGCCAAGCACATTTGTATATTGGTTGGCATCATCATTCTCAAAACATTTGCTTTCTACTTGAGTCCTTGGTATCAGCTCCTCATTTTTCCCCTCCCTCCCATCTGATAATTTATAGATTATTATTATTATTGTATTAGTCTGGGTAGGCTAGAGAAACAAATTCATAAACATGTGTATGTATATAAGGAAAAGCTTTATATACAAGAGGAAGGAAACATTGAGAAAGCATCCCAATTCAGTCGAGTTAAAGCCCAGAAATCCAATATTAGCCCATATGTCCAATACCAATCTATAAGTCCTCTTCAGACTCACAAAGCACATGAATTGACACCAGGACAATTGCAGACCAGTGGGTGCAGAGTCTGGTGTATCCAGTGATGGTAGAAATATGTCAGCACTGGTAGAGGCCTCACCATGGCCTTCCAAGCATCTCAGCATTGGCAGGAGCCTCCACATGGCTTCTCTGGCCCCAGGGGTCTGGCTCCATCAAAGCAAGCCTACATGACTTCTCCTCTAAGCTCCTCCAGGTTCCAGAACTCAGTATCTATCAGCATGCTGCCATGTTGTCTTGTCAGTAGTGCGTCTCCAAGAGACTGAGTCCATAGTCTCTCACCTCCGTTTGTGTGTGTGTGTGCTTTTTGGCACTTTAGGGAGGACTTTTGTAGGGTCCACACATGGATTAAGCCTCCAGTGTATCCTCTCTGACCATAAACAAGGGATGAGAAGTTTTGTTTGTTCTGCTGTATTTTGTTTTCTATGTTTTTCTATATATGAAACACAGAATGGGTCGAGTTATAGACGCAGTGCCTCTGTGGTTGGTTTTTTGCAGATTATTGTAGGCAAGGTTGGGTGAAGGTGGGGAGCTGATAGCAAAGAGTACAAGAAAGAAGTCAGCATTCTACAGTTGAGTGTGGAAATGAAGGTACATCTCTCTGTAACACGAATGAACTATCGAGTTGGATAATATGTGAAATATATGCCAATAAAACTCTTAAAATAAATAAAGAGGTCTTTTGCAATAGATTCACCCTATACAATACATTGCTTGATTTCTCAACTGATAGTTCCATGGTTGTTTATTGTGCATCCAAGTAACATGAAATCTTTGACAATGTCAGTTATTTTTTTCATTGATTGTGCTGTTACTTATGGGTTCAAAAATTTAAAGGAAAACAAGAAAATATTATAAACAGATTTTGAAATTTACTGTAAGACAGAAATTACCAAAGTTCTTTCAAGAAGAAATACAAATTCTGAGTAGTTCTGAACTTATTAAATTCTTTGCTCATAACAAACAAGAAACCTCCAACCTAAGATTGCTTCCAGCCTCAGATTGAATTATATTCTTAATTCTAGGCATTTAAAGAAGAAAAGGATAAAGTTCTACATTGACTCTTTTGGAAAATACCTTTCACGCATTTAAACACAGAAGTCTTTAGCAACACATAAACAAATTAAATTCATCAATATGTCCTCATGAAGTTGAATATGTCTCAGATTGCTTCCATCTTCAAATCATTACTGGTGTAATTTATTAAGTTTAGAGATTAAAAATGAACATCTATATGACTGTTTCAGTTGATGCAGAAAAATATTTGACAAACTTCAACATCTATTTATAACAACTTTCAACAAGCTAGGGATAGTAGAATATTTAGGGGACCTGGCTATATTTTATGAGCAACAGAAAAGGATTCCATTAGCCCAAAGAAGGAGGAGGAGAGGAATCAGAAGAAAGAAGAGGCAGAGAAGGAGGAGGAAGAGAAGAAGACAAAAGGAACTAGCTCCCTCAACCTGATAAGGGAATATGTCAGAAATGTTTGGTTAGATGATACTTAGTGGCGAAAGACTGGATGTTTTCATTCTTAGACTGGGAACAAGGGAAAACTGTCCATGCTACAAATTCTGCTCAACATGGTACTGGAGGTCTTGGCTCAACAAAACTAAGACAAGAAATAAAAGGCATACAGAAGGGACTATCTCTATTTACAGACATGGTATTGTACCCAATTACAATAAACCTTAAAAAAAAAACTACCAGAATTAATAAATAAGTTTAGCAAGGCCACAGGATGTGCAACGATAATTAAAATTTTATATTACTATATGCCAATGATAGACAATTAAATATTAAAATTTAAAATATAAAAATGCTTAAAACTTTAAAACAAACATGACTAATAACTACAAAACTTTTCTAAGAGAAAAGACATAAATAAGTCAAGAAATATATCATGCTCAATGATTCTTCAAATTTATCTGTGAAAGACATAATCAAAATTGCAAAATGACAGAAAGCTTTGCTTTTTTTTAACCTTGGCAATTGACAAATGGAGTCTAACAGTTACAAGGAAGTGCCAAGGATCTAAAATAGCCAAGTGTTGATATGGTTGTGAAGCAACTGGAACTCCCACACCTTGATAGTAGAAATGAAAAGCAGGACAGCCAATTTGGAAAACAATTTGGAAGCATCATACAAAGTTAATATATATTTATCATGTGGTTGAGAGGTTCCAGTTCTGGGTAGGATGAACGATTCCAGTCCCAACAGAGATGTAAGTATCTGTCTACAAAATGACTTATAGTTAAAAATTCCTAACAACTTTATCAGCAACATCTCAAAATTGCCAGCAACCCAAATGTCCATTCACAGAAAAATAACAGGGGTGCATTCATATGACGTAATACTAGCAACCATAAAAGAAACACGCTACTGATACAAGCAACCACCTTGAGTGAACCTTAAAAGCATTGTGCTTAGTGAATCATCCCAGACACTAGACATGGCATATTGTAAAATTATGTTTTTGTGACCTCCTGGAAACTCAAGTGGCAGAAAATATTGATCAGTGGTTGTCAAGGTTGGATGATCATGCAGTTGAGAGAGAGAGAGAGAGAGAGAGAGAGGAGAGAGAGAGAGAGAAGGCAATTGTGTACATGCCTGTGTGTGCTACTGAAAGCAGTCTGCACTTGCATTGTGATGACATTTGTATTTAAATGATGACACACAGTTCACTACTCCTCAGACTACATCATCTCAAAGAGTGAATTGTCTTGGAGACATCTCACAGAAGACATATTGACCACTTACTGAGCATTTATGATGCACACTGAATTATATGTAGTATGTTTCCATGGATTGCCTCATTTGTTTCTTCCAAAGCTGTTACTGCTGTCATCCTTTTGCCTGAGAGGAAATGGAGACTCAGAGAAGGTGAATCTCTTGATCTAGTTTTCACATCTTGTAGGAGCAAGTCAGAATTCAAATCCAATTTAAAGCCCTTGCTCTTAACCACCACTCAAATTAAAATGTCTCGTGGAAATATGACCTTGGGTTGGAATGAAAGAGATAGGACAAACATGAAGTTACTGAACCACCCATGAAATTTGCAAACAATGATGATGAAATATTGCCAACAATTTAATAGATTATTTTTAAATGTGTGTATGGTTTCTTTGACAAAGGAGAACTTTGTTTAGTGTAATAGGTGCAACTAACATGGCTTAATTATGAAAATCCCTTAAAACTATTTTTTTACCTTTTTGAGTCAGTGTCAACATTGTGAAAACATATGAAAATAGAATACTAGATACAGGTAAAGATGGGGATATACATGCTACATCCAAAGAGGGAGCTTAGACTAAGATGTACATGAAAAGTCAAGATAATTACGGGCTTCACATTTTTTGTGTGTGAATTAAAGAGCCAAGTTTATTAAAGAGAAAAACAAAGAAGAAAGACCTGCACAGGTTGGGAGAGACCAAGTCCTATGCAGGGGCCATCCCTTCAGAGAGAGAGAGAGACCTTCCTGCTTCACATATAATGCAAGAAATTCAAGGCAAAGATTTTCTCTTTCCACAACCTCTAAAGGCCACTCAGAAAAATGTTATTAATTGAATACAGAATGTCTAAGATTTAAAAGGTTGATGTCACACACCTAATTTTAATTCATTTGGGGGCATTCAGGTAAAAAAAATTAAATTATGAATGTGTCTTTCTACTAGAAAGAGTAAAACTATTTGGGAGAGGTCCCCGTCACAGGAAGTTTCATGGGAAATGGGATTCATAATGTCACTATGACTTCCAAGAAGTTGAAGGTCATGAAGGAAGACTAGCTGCAGAGCAAGTCAGAGGGTATACCTTCAAGATGTGCCAGCTGAAGACCCCTGGAACACAAAGCGTGTAAACTGAACCACTCATGGAGAGGTGGGTGACTTGAACCCACGCAGAGGTGCCTGGAGGCCTCCCTCTGCAACAGTCTCAGCCAGTGTGGCAGTCACTAATCTGTGTCAATTTCAGAATTGGACGTGCAGGGGGTGGAGGCTAGCTTGTCACTCTGGAGATAGCCAATGAGATCTCTGCGTGGGTATGGCTTTCTCCTGAGAATTCTGGGAAATCTGGTCATATTTCCCGGTGGAGGTGAGAGAATCTCTACTCAGTCTCTTGGAGATGCTCTATTGACAAGACACAAGGTTGACTCTCTGCAAGACACCTCGGTGGTGAAACCACATGGGTTTACCCTGATGGAACCAGACCTCTGAAGCCAGAAAAGCCACATAGAGGCTCCTGCCAGTGCTGAGATGTTTCTACCATGACTGGATACACAAAACTCTGCCCCTACAGATCTGTGATTGTCTTGGCGTCATTGCACATGCTTTGTGTGTCTGAAGAGGGCTTATGGATTGGTATCAGACATATGGGCTAATATTGGACTTAAGGACTTGTACTGGACTGGTTTGGGATGCTTTCTCAATGTTCCAGTTCTTTTGTATATAAACTTCTCCCTTATATACATATGCATGTTTATGAATTTGTTTCTCTGGTCTACCCAGACTAACACAGCCAGGAACTTTCTGGATCTCAGTTCTGTCCTGCAACACCTGTTCACCATGACACAGAATCAAGCTCATGGCACTGAGTAATCTTTCTTTGTTTTTCTTTTGGTGGAAAATCAGCAAGGTGGGGAAGCTCCCCCTGAATCAGGTGAGGCCCTGTTTTAGTCACGTGCAAGTTAAGGAAACAAGTAGCTAAATGGCTACTGGATACTTTTCCCAGATCAATCAAGGAAGTTTGATTCCTGTTGGCAACTAATTCTTCAATCAAATACTCATCTGTTCCCTTTACTTACTTGTCTGCATTCAGCAGGAAAACATTTTCTTTTCCAGATGAAAACTTTATGATTGTTATTCAAATGGCAAAAAGCCAACATAATAGACACTCATTTCTTCACAAGCCTCCAATCAGGTCTTATTGTCCCAAGGGAAAGAAGAAAAGGGACAGAGGCTATATGGCCCTTATATCAGGCATGTAAGACTGTCCTTGTCCCTGTGGTTTCTGGGCCCCTACTGGGACAATGCCAGCTCATAGTGCCCCAATATGACAGAGTGGCATAGCCTTATAGGGTCTCCTAGGCTTGAGTCATTATGGGAGCTGAGGCAGGCCTTTCCTCTCACGGTGCTGCCAGTGGGCTGCTAATGTTGACCTTTAACTTAGTAGATGAGCGCTTCACCATTGTGCTACCAGGTCTCTTTGTAGTACCTATTGGTGAGTACATAGAATTCTAGAAGTGGGAAGGATTACCAGGATGGCACCATCGTTTGTCAGAGAACCAGGATCCAAACTGAGTTTTACTTGTTCCAAAACTAGAGAGCGCCTTTGTGCTCTGCCAGGCTCTGGCCCAGGCTTCTCAGTCCCACACTTGAAGGCCCTAACTCCCACATGCCTTGTTTAACCACCTGCTCTGAAGCTTCATGGCATCAGTTTCCCAATCCAGCCAAGCTTGTCTTCCCCTGACCTTGGAAGTGTGCTGTCTTACCGCAGATGTCAACCTTTCATTTCTGCCCTTTCCCCATCCTTACTCCTGTCATCTTAACTATCATCTCAACACACAGTCCGACCTTATCCTCATAAAGCTATTCATATCCCACTGCATTCAGGAAAGTGCCTCTGAGCACTCTAGCCCAAAGGGACTCCCAGAAGAAAACAAAACAAAATGGAAAACCATCCTAACACACACTATCTGAAAGATGGACTTGGACTCTTGGTCTTTGCAGTCTCTGTTACACTGTCTCCATCTTGACACTATTGGCTTCATGGATGGGTCGCTCTTGGATTTGTTGTTGTCTAGGACATTGTAAGATTATTTTTTAGTAGCCTCTCTGGTCTTTACCCTCTACCTGCCCACACCCCTGTGGTTACAACCAATGATGCCTCCATATACTGTCAAATCCCACTGGGAGATGGGGCAGGGAGGGTGACAGCTGAGCAGCATACCTACTGTGCCTTCCTGAACCTGGAAAGAATATCTTAAAATAGGTTCTGAAAAATTCGGCAGGTGCATTTGTGGTAGATTCAAAGGGATAAAGACTTGCTTCAAATGACAAGAGGAATTGCGAACACCCAAGATGCAAGATGCAGCTGTCCGTTTTCTGGGGGGTTGAGGAAGAGTTGCATGTATACATGTATACAAAGGAGAAGTCGGGAGGGGAAAAAGCCTGGCTATAGTGTTTTCAGCACTCATGTCTATTCTGAGCACAGAGAGGCAATTTCAGCAACAGCACGATGCGACCGGCTTCTTGATTCCAGCCTCCTGATTCCTGATGGAATCAGGCTGCCAAACCAAAAACCTCGCTGCGCGCACCCTGATGGTTGGTTGTGTAAGTTCTGGAGGTCAGCCCTACCAGTCAGGGACACAGGGCGTTCTTTCCAGAGCTTTTCATGCGTGGTGGTCACTCTAGCAATCTTTTATTTTTCTTTCTTTTTTCTCTTTTTCCCCTGAACAAAATGTGATTTCCATTTCCAGCACTGAATCCATCGAGTGTTCTGTGATGATCTGACCTGTTATTCTGACTAGTTAACAAGCCCCTCAGAGAAAGGAGGTGCATGTATTTCTCTTAATTAACCGACAGCATAATTTCTAAGCCAGTTCAAGCCAGTTCAAGGCCCAGAGGCACCCTTGTGGTGCAGTTGTAAAGCACTCACTGAAAGGCACAGGTGAGAACTCACCAAATTGCTCCATGAGGCCATGGTGGAAATGCTTCTGTCAAGGCGACCATCTTGGAACCCAGAAGGGCTGTGGGGTGTGCTCTCCTGTTAGGCAGCTAGGAGTAAATGTTTCCCCAGATTGCAAATTCGGAGAGTAATTCTACTCATTGGTTTTCAACATCTGTTTAACACCTTTTCAGTGACTAAACACTGGAAAGAGGACAAAGGGAGAGAAAAGGGGCCTTCTCCCCTCAGTTTAGCAACCCCTCTCCTCAGTGAAGCCCAGAGCAGGAAAACCAAACAAGGTAACTAGGATGAGAAATGGATTCCAGTGGACATTGGCATCCGCAGGGGTGACACCACTCAGTGCAGTAACGGCTGGTGCCGTCAGCCCACCCACGCTCCAAGCTCTCCTCCCATATTAGACCCCCAGAGAATATGGATGCTGCCACATTTCATCATAGAACAATATTAGATAAGGGCAGCTGTAACCATTTTTGTTGTTGCTACTGGTGGTGTTGAGTCCTGTCCAGTTGGTTCCGACCCTTAGTGCCCTATGTACAAACAAATGAAACATCACCTGCCTAAGCCACCCTCGCTCGCATCTGATGCTGTGGGTGAACCCTTTGCTGCTGGCAGCATCAAACAGTCCCACTGAGGACCCTCCTCGTTTCTCTCGCTGAGCCTCGACCAAGTATGACATCCTTTACCAGAGACCAGACCTTCCAGAGACCGAGACTCAAGTACAAGACACAGTCTCTCTGTCCTCAGTTCTAAGGAGCATTCTGGCTGTTCTAAAACAGATTTGCTTGTTCTTGTGGCAGTTCGTGGCATAGTCAATATTCTTTGCCAACAGCAGCATCGTAATACAAAGGCATCAACTGTTCTTGTATTCCTTACTCATGATCTAGTTTTTGTGTGCCTATGAGGCAATGGAAAATACGATGGCATGGGTCCATCACATGCTAGTCATCAGAGTGGCACCTTTACTCTGTAACACTTTAAAGAGGTCTTCTGAAGCAGATTTGTCCAATGCGACATCATTTGCTATCTTGACTACTGCTTCTGTGGGCACTGATTATGGATCCAAGTAGAACTAAATCCTTGATAACTTCAGTAGTTTCTGCTGAGCATGATGTTGCTTATCAGTCCACTTTGAGAATTCCCACCCCCACCCCCCTTGTGTTGAGGTGTGAGGCACACTGGAGGCTCTGATCACCATTACGAATGCATCACATCTTCTTTACTCCGGCTTGCAAAGTTGTGACATCTGCATAACACAGGTTCTAGTGACTCTTCCTCCAATTCTGATCGCACATTCTTTTTGGATTATAGCTTCTTGAATTTTTGCTCAGCATACAGACTGCATAGCTAGGTGAAAACTTACACCCCTTGTTCTGTTGACTGCCTCTTGGTCTATGTACAGGTTCTACACGAGCAGGAGGAAATGTTCTGAGATTCCCATTCCTCTTAGTGTTGTCCATAATCTGTTATGATCTACATAGTTGAATCCCTTTGAACTATAAACAAAAACACAGGTAAACATCTTCAAGGTGTTACCAGCTTCCAGTCAAGGGCCATTCAACTTCAACCATGATATCCTTCCTTCTATATCCTCTTCTGAATCTGGCTTAAATGTCTAGCTGTTCCTTGTGGGGCAATGTTGCAACTATTTTTTAATTATCTTCAACATTTTACTTGCAGGTGATATTGATGATATCATTCAACCATTTCTGTATTCTGCTCAATCATGTTCCTTTGGAATAGGCACGAATATGGATCTCTCCCAGTTGGTTTGGCTGGGTATCTGTCTTCCAAATGCCTAGGTGAATTCGTGCTGCAAACCCTGCATCGGTTGCTTGAGGCCTCTCTGTTGGCATTTTCGATCCTTGAAGATTTCAGTACAACTTGGACTTCTCCCTTCAGGATCCTCAGCGTTGATCTCATACTAACTCCAGAAGTGCCTGAAGATCAACCTGCTATTTGGGCATGGTGACTATCTCTACCTCTCCCATATTTCTTACATTCTTCACACTCTGACAACAAAATTATCTTGTAAAATCTTTCTACCTTGAGTCATAACACCAATAGTTGGAGCATTCTTACAGCTGTGTGGAAGTCTTGTTTAGTTGTTCTTCTTCTACCTGAATTACTACTTCATTCTCAAGAAAAGTTTTGCAGGTAGGTTCACAAATGTCAGAGATGAGAGTAGGGAAGCTGGGAGACTTTGGTTTTGTTTCAACTTGGCAGGGCCAGGATTTTCCGTAGGTTGGCCGTAATTCTCCATCCTGTAACCTAACACAATGTAATCAACACCATGATGGGATCTGGCCTAATCTAATCAATTCTGTGGGCAGCTTGCAGTTGGTGTGAGCTTGGATCTGGCCAGAGCTTTGAGGCAATTGGAAGAAAGACTCTTCAAGAGTGGGGCATGATCCTCTTAAAAAAGATTCTGTGAGAAAGTGTGCAGACTTTTGCTGGATCCAGAATGGGCATCTGGTTCATTGACTTCCTGCCATATTGTCTGCCGACCCCAGGCACCATCAGTAAACCACTGACTTCAGTTCAGTAAACTTTGCATCCACCAGACTGAGTTCTTCCTGCTTCATCTTCCTGCTTCCTGGTTTGCCAGCCCCCCTGCAATTACCTGGGTCAGGAGAAGCCTCTGGCTTAACATCTCACCCACAGACTTGAATCAGACTGAACTTACCCACTGTTACCACTGTGTGAGGCATTTCTTGATAATAATTTATTCCTACATACATTCACATATACACATATACATATACATACACAGAGTTCTCCAGAGGACTCTGGTTCACATAGCAGATTAGAAACCAGAAGCTTTGAAACTCAGCAACTATGAAAAAACAGAAAGCAACCTGTTTTTATTGAGTACAGATGAAAACAGGTGATACAAAGTATCATTGTAATTAGGTAATAATGATTGGCAGAGAGAAGAGATTTCAAAAAAGCAAATGAGTATAGAATTTCATCCTGCTAGCTATAGTAATATATGTAAACTGAGCTTGCAAAAAAAAATGTTTTCGTTGTTGTCACCAAACATAGGGATATTTCTTATAAAGCACTATGTAGTTCTGCTGAAACACTGCATAAAACTTTCATGGACAGTCCCTTTGTTGTTACTCCCTCCGACAGTGTCCCCACTGTGGCCTGCCATTGCCAGTGGAAAACTACCGTGAGAATGTCTCCCTCGGGTTCAAAGAGTCTCCTTTTGTGGCAAATCGTCAAGTAATGAATCCAGAGCACATTCCTCTCAGTCAGGTTTTTGGCTCTGGTGGTAGTCATGTCATCTTGTGTCAGTTTCAGGATTGGGAGTGTAGGGGTGGAGTCTAGCCTGTCAATCTGGAGATGGCCAATGAGACCTCTGTGCGGGCCTGGCTTTCTCCTGAGAATTCTAGGAAATTTGGCCATATTACCCCCTTGGAGATGAGACACTTACGAATCGGTCCAGTCGAGATGCTCTCCTAGCAAAATACAAGGCCAACTCTCTGTGAGACATCCCAGAGGAGAAGCCACATGGGCTTACCCTGATGGAACCAGCCTGTGAAGCTAGAAAAGCACTGCCAGTGCTGCGATGCTTGAGAAGCCAGAGAGAGGCCCCTGCCAGCGCTGAGATGCTCCTACCACACTGGATACACAAGACTCTACACCCACTGGCCTGTGATTGTCCTGGTGTCATTGCATGGGCCTCGTGAATCTGAAGCCTTTATAGACTTGTATCAGACGTATGAGCTAATATAGGACTTATGGCCTTGAACTGGACTCGACTGGGATCTTTTCTCAATGTTCAATTTCTCTTGTATGTAAACCTCTCCCTAATATGCATATGCGTGTTTATGTATTGTATTTTCTCTAGTCTACCCAGACGAACACAACTCTTTAGATGGTTATTCAATTTGATTATTCAGATGACTACGTGGGTTCAAACCTGGAAAGAAGTGCGTCAAGGTTGTATCCTCTCACCATACTCCTTCAATCTGGGCGTTGAGCACGTCATCAGACACTGGATCATATGAAGAAGAACGTGGCATCAGGATTGGAGGAAGGCAGATGACGCAACCTTGCTTGCTGAAAGGGAGGACTGGAAGCAGTGTGCTGTTCTATTGTGCAGAGGGTCATCATGGGTTGGATAGATTCGACGATACTTTACCAACAACTTTTAGATGACTTCATCTCCAGATGGTTATCTATTTGCTGATGGCGTCCAGTCTTCCAACTCCAGACCTGGCTGCTTCCTTGAATGCCGAACTTGGACACACAAATGCCTATGGGACACTGCCCTTTAGCTGTCTGATAGGCACCCCAGTGCTGTCACTCCTGAGGCAGGGCAGAGCCACTGCCTATAGTTTCTGAGGCTGTAACCCTCGATGGGAGGAGAGTGCCTCATCTTTCTCCTGCGGAGCTGCTCGGGGATGGGTGTCTATTGGCCTGGTTGTTCATAGCAAGTCTACCCCCATGGCTCCTTTGGATGTCTGACACACACACAAATTAGAATTACAGGTGCAAATAAGCTCTTCTCCCTCAGTGTCATCTGCTCCTTTCTACTATGTTCTGCTTCTTAGTCAGTGTTTCCACCCTGCACTAGTGTTAAAAGTCTGGGGATCATCTTCTGTCCTTCCCCCTCTGTCAACGTCTCCTGCCACACCATCAGCAATCCTGTGTTTTAACTCAGAAATGTCTCACTGGGTTCCATCCACTGCACTCCCCCATCCCCCCCCCCACCCCGCCCGCCCTCTGTGCATGCTTCCATCACTTCCTGGGTGAGCACTGTTTTCTTGCTCTTACACTTGAACACCCTGGATCGTGCTTCTTTTCAGATAGACTTGCCTACAGTGTCTTTTCATTCTGAAAAGAAAAGTTATACCCCTTCCTGTAACAAGCAAAGGCTTGCCTGATGAGACCACTGCAGATCCACCAACTTTTTCAGGCATCTTCTTCTTGACCACTCCATCTTGGGTCAGCACCACCCTCCAAGGTCTGTGCTGCCAACTCTGTCACCCTGTGAATTCCCTCCCCCACTCCCACCGTGCTCCGAGCTCCCTGCCTACTGCTGTGCGTTTACTGTCTCTGCTCACTCACTGAGATGTGACCCTGGAGAGGCCAGAACCATCTTTCTGTCTCACAGTTGTGTTCCAGCTCTGCGAAAGCCCTCAGTACCAAGTCGGCTGTTAGGAAATGTGTGCCCCTGGGAAGGAATGGTCAGATGCCCTCCTCGCTGTGTTTGTGGGCCCATTGCTTCAAAGGAAGAAGATGGTGAAACAAATGAGCACCTTTAAGACATCATCAAGTTGACCCTGCAGAAAAGGAGTCTTGTTGGATGAAAAGTGACTTCCGTTATCCTTAGGTAGGACATTGGCAGTGTTTCCAGAACATTCCTTTGGCCTTCTCCATTCCAGACCCAGCCAGGTTTGGGAAAGGAGGGTTTTGTGGTGAGTCGAATCAGGGCTCAGTAATAAGGATAATGAGGAGGTGACCCCCTAGCCTATATTTACATAGACGCTTGCTATGTGCTAGACACTGTTGCTAAGCACTTTACACTCATAGGTAACCTCGCGAGGTAAGTGCTATTATCAGTCCCATTTTATCCATGAGTCGGGCGAAGCACCGGGAGTTTGTAAGCAACGGTTAGGAAATATCTGAACGATGATTCACACCCGGGCAGCCTCACGCCTGAGACGGCGCTGCTGCCTCTAGTGATAAAAACTGGTCTCAATCATCCCAACGACCAGGAAGGCAGCCCAGGCCCAGGCCCAGACTCAGGAAGCATTAGTTCAGCTAGCAGCAAGAGCAGCCAACAAACCCATCCTTGGCTGGTGGCGATGGTGATGGATGGATGGGCTAGATGAGCCAAGCGGGGCTTCCTTGAAATCTGGCCAGGGCATCTGAATGCTACTTGATGGCTCTCAACAGGGTGGCCTGCAGGAGTGTTACCCCAGCTCCCCTGAAAGTGTGTGCTTATGGGTCTTAGGGGTTCGGGGTGTTGCTTTTCCTGGCTTTCTCCCTGATATCTTCTTGGGTGCTCATTGAGTCTCAGTGACTGGCTTCCTCCCTTGCCAAGCCTTCACCATGACTCAGACTCCAGCAGTGTCAGCCTCACCATCTGCAAAGCCAATGAGATGCCAGGCCAGACGCTCCCTGAGGTGTCATCGATGTGACCTCAGGGACTGTTATCGCTGGAGTTGTGCCCCTCCACCCCCAAAAGATATGTCAGTATGCTAACTCTTCAAGTGACCTTGACTGGAAATCAGGTCTTTGGAAACCTCATCAGTTAAACGGCTTATGCTAATGAAGGGTGGTGGGTCCTAATCTCATGGGAAACCCAAACCAAACCCATTGTCCATGGAGCCCCCAGGGTCTTCGATGGCAGCATCTGGCTGTCATCATTCAGAAAGAGGTTGCCAGAGCTTTCTTCCAAGGTGCTGCTGGGCGAATTTGAACTGCTCCCTTTGGGGGTAGTAGCTGAGTGCTTCATTGCACCACCCATGGCCTCTCCCAACCTCTTCCCTGTTCCCATCCACAACAGAGAGGGACATACAGAGATGGAAGGTGGCCGTGTAAAGAGGAACTCAGAGATGAGGTGAGCTGTAGCTGCAAACCAAGGAATGAATGCCTGATGCTACTTGAGATGGGCTAAGACATGGCTTCCCTGGGGGCAGTGGGGAAGCAGCTCACTCCCTCACTTTAGACTTCTGGCCTCCAGAGCTGTGGGAGGATAAATTCACTTTGTTTGAAGCCACTTATTTTGAGGCACTTGGCTATAACAGCCCTTGGGAATGAGTACACGGATAAATGACAGACACACCCTCCCTTCCTACTGTGGCACTGACCTTCAGTACCCCCTTCCTACTACTGGGGCTTTGTTCAGATCCCATCTATTCAGTGGAGCCCTAGGTGGTGCAATTGGTTTGCAAGCCCAGCTTGAGGGCACCCAGACCTGCCTCAGAAGAAAGGTCTGGTGACCTCACTCAGAAACCAATCCATCTCGCAAACCTAATGGAGGGAGCATCGCTCTTCTTCCTAACTCTTGGTTTTCCAGGAGGCTGTTGTCAATATGACTGTGGCAGTCATGTCCTCATGTCAATTTCATGACCGGGCATGCAGGCGTGGAGTCTAGCCTGACAATCTGGAGATAGTCAATGAGAGCTCTGGGTGGGCAGGATTCTCTCCTGAGAATTCTGGGAAATCTCCAGATTTTTCCCCCATAGAGGTGAGAGACTATGGACTCAGTCTCTTGGAGATGCTCTACTGTCAAGACAAGGTGACAGCATGCTGATAGACCCCGAGTCCTGGAGGAGCCAGAGGAGAAGCCACGTGGGCTCACCCTGATGGAACCAGAGCTCTGGGGCCAGAGAAGCCATGTGGAGACTCCTGCCAGTGCTGAGATGCTTGGGAGGCCACAGGGAGACCTTTGCTAGTGCTGCGATGCTTCAATCACCACTGGATACACAAGACTCTGCACCACTGGCCTGTGATTGTCCTGGTGTCACTTCATATGCTTCATGAGTCTGAAGAGAACTAATGGATTGATATCAGACATATGGGGTAATATCGGACTTATGACCTTGCACTGGACTGGGTTGGGATGCTTTCTCAATGTTCCGTTCTTATATATAAACCTCTCCCTTATATACATATGCATGTTTATGAATTTGTTTCTGTAGTCTACCTGGACTAACATAGTGACTGACAAATAGTTTGGTTTTCCACATCTCCTAACTCCCTCTGCTTAAAGGCTGGTTTATTTTAAAAACAAACAATAAACAGATCTTAAATCATAGCCCCCGAGTTGTGTTGATTCCGGCTCATGGTGACTTTAGATGGCAGAATGGAACAGCTCCTCTGCGTTTCTGTGATGCTAAATCTTTACCGGGATAGATAGCCTCGTCTTTCTCCTGAGAATGGGATAGTGGTTTTGAACTGCTGACCTTCAGACTGCTAGCAGCCCAGTGTGTAACTGAGTAGCCACCAGAGCCTGGGGCTCATTGGATAGGGTCGCTTTGACAAGGTCAGACTTGATGTTGGTAGAAAAATAGCAGTCTCTAAAGTAGAACAGATTGGGTTCCACATTGCCCTGGTTAGACACTCCCTGGGCAGAAAGCTTCCTGGACACACGTGGGCTGTGGACCTTCTGCAATAATCTGAATATACACGCGCGCGTGCGCGCGCGCGCACACACACACACACACACACACACAC
Organism: Nesogale talazaci; assembly: GCA_004026705.1. Lineage (NCBI taxonomy): Eukaryota > Metazoa > Chordata > Mammalia > Afrosoricida > Tenrecidae > Nesogale > Nesogale talazaci. The sequence continues at coordinate 17,634 of PVJH01008265.1, forward strand.
ACAGGCAGCAACAGATTATAAATCCCTCTTGCTTTACGGTTGAACTGAGAAAAAAACATCGGAAGCCTGGGCTGGGGCGTTGTTGCCGGAGAAACGGGGATTTCAGGTGAGAAGTCAATGTGAAAATGTGAAGAGCGGATGCAGTGACCTTTCTTATTCGCCGCGTTTCCATTCTGCAGCTTGCACGGCAGGGACCCTGACATCAGAGGCTCTGATGGCCCAAGGGTGTGTGGGAGAGGAAATAAATGAGCCTGCCCTACTTCCAGAGGCTCCAGGCACGGAAAGTGTGTGGAGGCGCGTCCTCTGGTGGCTGAAGGTGAGCGCTGCAGTGCCTTCGCCCAGCAGAGGAGGGCGGTCCTCAAACCACAGGGTGGGCTTAGATCCAACGTGACCCACGCTGCCCTGGGAGGGCTCAAAGTGAACAAAAGGAGGAAAATCAAACGCGTCTTTCTTCTCTCTAGAGTCCTGGGGTGGTGCACAGGGTGATGTGTTTGGCTATTTGCCTAAAGGTTGGCAGTTCGAACTCCCATAGGCCACAGTTGAGAAAGCTCCATGGAGCTGTTCTGCCCTGGGCATGTGGGGTGGCCTTGAGTTGATTTGCCTCGGCAGCAGCTTACAGTAACAGCAGCCCCCTGGCCTAGGGAAATGCAGAGAACAGAGAGCTTTCTCTACAGTGGTTTCCAAGGTGGGGGAGAACAACCACTTAGGATCAGACTGGGTCCAGAGTGAACTCCTGGAGGATGCTGGGAGTTGACAAGCAGTTGCCACAGGGCAGACCAAAAGTTTGGAGCAAGAAAGTCATGGCAATCAACCTGCCACTGCCATTCTATGGAACACAGTTCTACTGTAACACGAGGAGTAAGAGTCTGCTCAACACCAGCTAGCTGTCTAAGATTGCAGACGGAGCTCTGGCCCTCCTCTGTTTGGCAGCAACATCAGTGCACTTTGGATTTGCCAGCCCTCCTTTTGCCCCAACCTTACCCACTGTCTTCAACTGGGACATTTAAGAAGTGCACAAGTCCTGTCATAGAATTGCCCCCACACAACCAGCTACTTTCTCCAGCTGAACAATGACAAGACGCACTGCCCCAAGGGCTAATGACAATTTATTTATTCGCCTCGGCAGATTTTATTTTAAGAAACTTAGCAAAGCGCCCCGTGGTTCTAAAACACCCAAGGACCTTACCTCAGAGCACGTTTCTCCAACTTGCATGTCTGTGAGGTCCCATTGCAGACCCTGATTCAGCAGGTTTGGAGAGGGGGTGAGTGGGGGTGGGGGGGAGGTGCCTGAAGGATTGCATTTCTAACAAGCTCCTGAGAGAACGGGCAGGGCAGACTTTGCTGAGTCCAGTGCCAAAGGAAAAGAGTGGTGGGGGTGGGGGTGGGGGTGGGGTGAGGGGGCTCCTTGTTAAACTATATTAACAATGTCCTAAAGGTGACAACAGCATGAAGCCAGACATGTGACCCTGTGCTCCTATACAGATTGCTCACCTGTGAGGCCTGCCCTACTGCCTTTCAACCCGGTCCACAGTGACACTTCAGTAATGAGAATCCAGCATGTGTCCAATAGAACTTTCTGTGGTGACCCAAATGCTGTACATAGGCATTGGCCAACGGCACCATTACCAGCCATGTGGGGGCTCATCAAGAGCTGCAGATGAAGTTAGTGCAAAGGAATTTTTTTACCGTCTCACTTTCAGAGTCACGAATTGACTACCGACTCATCGGATGAAGAATCTCTGTGTGTCAAGGCCTCATCCTCCGTGTAGATGACCACATGTCTCATGCTGGCCCACTCTCCTGTCCTTTCATAGAGGCTTGCGTGTTGCTGAGTGTGTTAGTCTGGGTGGACTAGAGAAACAAATTCATAAACATACATAGGTATATAAGGGAGAGGTTTAGATACAAGGGGAATGAAATATTGAGAAAGCATCCCAACCTAACCCAGACTAAGTCCATAATGTTAATATTAGCCCATATGTCCTATCCAGATGCATAAGTCCTCTTCAGACTCACAAAGCATAAGCAATGATGCCAGGACTATCACAGGCCATGGGTGCAGAGTCTTGTGTATCCTCCAGTGGTGGTAGAAGCATCTCGGTGCTGCCAGGGACCTCTCTGTGGCTTCGCAAGCATCTCAGCACTGGCAGGAATCTCTACTTGGTTTTTCCAACTTCAGAGGTCTGACGCCATCAGGGTAAGCCCATGTGACTTTTCCTCTGTGATATCTCACAGGGAGTCAGCCTTGTGTCTTGTCAGCAGAGCATCTCCAAGGGACTGAGCCTTAAGTCTCTCACCTTCAAGGAGGAAATATGTCCAGATTTCTCAGAATTCTCTGGAGAAAACCATGCCCACACAGAGGTCTCATTAGCTATCTCCAGATTGACAGGGTAGACTCCAGCCCTACACTCCCAATCCTGAAATTGACACCAGATAGTGACAGCCACACTGAACTTCCAGACTGAGACGGACTAGCAAGAGAGGCCTAACGATCTACTTCTGGGAACCAGCCAGTGCAAACCCTCTGGATCCCAACCGTCCCGTTAAACATAGAGCTGGATGTTGAGCTGGACATCATGTTGAACGTTGAGTCAGGGCAGCAAGGACACCTGCCACCATCGAAGACAGCACCATGCGAGCGCCCACTTTCCAGCGGGCCAGCCTCCTCGCTCCAGCAAACCATCAGAGTTGAAGCAGACTACGGAGCACTGCAGTCACGATGAGTCAGAGAAGACCTGTGTCTGGATGCTTTTCTGCCATGACTGCCATCGAGTCAACGCCGACTCACAGAGCTCCCACGGGGCTGGCAGTGGCAGCTGTTTAGTGGAGTAGAATCCTCAGGCTTTGTCCCGAGGACTAGCAGATGGTTTCCAACTGTGGATCTTGCAATTCACAGTCTGCTGTATAACCGTTACGCCACCAGGCCTTCTCCTTTGCTATATATTCCTTTATGCATATATGACCCATAATATATATCCCTTCTCTATCTCCTTTAATCCTTAAGTATGTGTCTATATTCCTTTTTTTTAATCTTAGGCATATTCCATACATTCTCCTGGAATATATGTCCTAATCGGACACACGCACATGCACATATACTTATACACACACACATATGAAATGGATGTACAGATCTACACATATGGATCACATTTACAAGATGCCATTTACTGTGGGAAATGTTGGCAATTCACAAGTTAAATGTCTCTTGTCTCCTTTTATAGGAGATGATTGACAGCATTTAAGTGCTGTCTGCGTTTTTTAAAAACTCAAGTGACTGACACGCTTCAGGCAGAACTCTTCCCTGCAGCCGTGAAATGTGACTTGATCTCCCTCACACGAAGAAGCCCGGTTTTCAGGTGTCTGGGCTGCAGGTGGGCTTTTTAACCCTGTGCCAAGGAGCCTGAGCTTGTGTGCAAGCAGGCAGGCCAGGGAGGACCAGCCCCCAAGAAGTAGCACCACCACCCACCCGCCCCCGGCAGCTTCAAGTAAACCAAGAGGCTCTTCAGAGCAGAAGGAGTTCTATTGGCATTAGGACTGCATCAAATCTCCAAATTGCTAATCTCCAGAGAGCATCCCTGTGATTTCCTAACTCTCCACAATGTTCAACTTTCTTCTTGAAATGGGATTAGCTGCGGGGAGAGGGAGAAGGGGGACTAGAAGAGAAGCAGAAAGAGAAGGAAGGTGAGGAGGGAGAAGAAGGGGAGGCTGGGGTGGGGATGTTTCATAGAAATAGGAGCCCAGCAATGCTGGAGAGACTCGGAAGGTGGCCACGTAGGTGGGAAAGTCCCATTGAAGGAAGTGATCCCGGAGAATTGCAGCCCTGGGGAGATCAGTCCCTCCTTTCTGGGACGGTTTTCCCTTTGGACCATGATTCCTGACATCAAGGCACTCAACACCAGCAGGATGCAACTTTTTCCAGCCAGGGCCACACCCGGAGTGCCCTTTAGAAGCTCCACACCTGAAAACAGTCCCAGGAATCTCCAAGAACTCGGCCAGGTTTTGGGGGGCAGGGACAGGAGGCATTGTTTAAAAGTGTGAAAGGCAAGCGGGTCCACGTCTGGGGAAAGTCAATACTGCTAAATACTTATCCTCCCCAACAAGTAAATCCCTGACGGGTTACATATTTATATGCCCATCAAGTCAGACTGCGGAAGTGTTGGTACAAGAATTGGGCTGGCTGAGTCACGGTCCGGTGGGTGCCACATGTGACTGTGGAGCTGACCTTACCATGGGCCACGGGGTAGCTCCAGCTCTACACCGACACTGGCACCTGCCGGTCCCTGGTTCTGGTCTGTGCCCTTCTAGAACTAAGGGCCTCATGGCTGGTAAAGTGAAGAGTTGATGGAGAGGGAGAGGGGTGGACACGGGGGCAGAAATACTGGAGTCCGGCAGACTAAGAAAGGTGAAGATGTCTCTCTGACACACTGAAGTTTGTCTCAGGATGGAGGAGACGCAACTGTCAGCAAGTGGCGACAGACAAGACACAGAGCGTGGCTGTTATAACACGCCTTTCTCTGCGTATCAGGGGACGCCAACATCTCTTCCCGGACTTGTGGGGTTTTTAGTGTCTATTTCCATGAGATCTCTGCTTAGATTCTTTGCCTGATTTCCATCAGGTTTCTCCATTTTCCTGATGTGTTCAGTTCACCTTCTGGTGAGCTGCCATCAACTTGGTCCTGATTCCTGACAACCCGGTGGGTGACAGAATGAAATGCCACCTGCTTCTTCACCACCTCCTAGATCAGCTGTGGACTGGACTGCTGCCAATTGACTTTCCAAAAGTCAATTGCCAGGCCTTTCTTCCTAGCCTCTGTCAGTCTGGTGGAAGGAGACCATGGATTCCCGCACCCCCCCCCCTTCCCTTGGAATCCCTTCTGAAGCTCTCTCTTAGCAGTGTACACAGGCCTCTATTGACCCTGGTGACCATGGTGACTGCCCATGAGGACTGGCAAGGGACTCAAGTTTCGGTCCCCTCATGAAAGGCGAGCATTCTCGATGGAGACACTACAAAATCCTTTCCTTCCCTCTTGGTCATCCATGTCTATGGATGTTGGTTGGTGTTGATGATTCTTCATTGTGATGTGCTGCGTCTCGCCCTGCACAGATCCATGCATGAGCGCCGTGTCCGCCATGGTGCTGGTGGACTGGAGCAAACTGCCCATCCATTCCTGTGAGTGGATGGGTGGCAGGTGCAGGATACTCACCATCAAGGGCTGAGGAGTCGCTACAAGCCAGGGATCAAACATGGCAGATGCCAAGGGTGAATTTTTAAAAGGTAGTTATTCAAAGAAGCGAACAACCCCCCCCCCCACCGAATCCGACCTGTAGCCCCGCCTCCTTCCTGCAGAGTAAACAACAGTGAGCTTTATAAAATGCCTGTGAAGCCAGCACGTGTGCAAACAAAAGAGGCACATACTGAACACATACAGGGGGGTGGTGTGGGAGTAGATAGAATAGGAAAGGGAAAGAAGAGGGGTGAAATCAATAAGAAAGGGACCAAGGTGGGAACAACTCGGAATGTGTCTCATGAAATCAAGGATAAAGTTACCTGAAACCATTGCACCTGAAGAGCCCACACTGAAATAGAGGAGCAGAAACCATCATTACATGTTTGTGAGATGTTGGGGTAAGAGAAGAGCTTCGAAACACCACTCCAACGGCAGATACATCTCGATGACAAAAGACTAAGAAGGACAATGGCATAAAATAGTCTTTTTAAAAAACACAATGGAGACAACATATTAGGGAGAAAGTTTGCTTTTATTCCCAGTACATAAAAGAATCCAATAAACAGAAAGGCAAATATCAATTTTTAAAATGGACGGTGTGGCAGTCATCTAATCTAGTGTCAATTTGAGGATTAAGAGTGTAAGGGTGTAGTCTAGGCTGTCAATGAGACTCCTGTGTGGGCACGGCCTTCTTCTGAGAATTCTGGGAGATCTAGCCATATTTTCCCTTTTGGAGGTGAGCAACTTATTACTCATGCTTTTCTGACATGACACAAGACTGACTCCCTGGGAGACATTGCAGCTGGCAAGACACATGACACATGGCAGCATGCTGATAGACCCTGAGCCCAGGAAACTGGAAGAGCCATGAGGAGACCCCTGCCCGTGCTGAGATGCTTCTACCATCATTAGGTACACAAGACTCTGCACCCACTGGACCGTGATTTGCCTTGGTCTCAATGCATGTGCTTCGTGAGTCTGAAGAGGAATTTAAAGTTTGGTATTGGACATATGGGTTAATAGGGGATATATGGCCAGCGGGTGTATGGCCTTGGTCTGCACTGGGTTAGGATGTTTTCTGGATGGATAGTTTCTCTTGTATATAAAGCTCTTTCTTATACATGTAAGAGTTTCTATGGATTTGTCTCTCTAGTCTACATGGACCAACACAGACAGTGAACATAAATAAGCCATTGAAAGAAGGTGACCAAACCAAGTGCACTACTCTGGAGTCAATTCCGATGCATATTGATCCTGCAGGACAGAGGAGAACTGAGTCCGGAGCTTCCAAAGCTGTCAGTTCTTCCGAGCAGGTTGCCATCGATGTCACTGTGGTTGGAATGATCCACAGATGACACATGGTGAATTCATAGACACACATCCTTTGCAGTAACGACGACAATGAAGCGTCAGAACGGACTGGGCGCTGGTGAATTTGTTTGTTTGTTGTTGGTGATTATTAGGACACATACCCAGTCTTAACCCAGCTCACTGCTGCCAAGTCCATTCTGAGGCAAGGAGAGCCTCCAGGACAGGATCACACTGCCCTTGAGAGAACTCTTTCAGGAAGAGTTACTTTCTACTTTCAGGAAGTAGAAAGCCTCATCTTTCTCTCAAGGCGCTACTGCTGGTTTTCAACCACTGACCTTGTGATGAACAGCCTGGGGTGTGTTTGATATTGGCAAAAGATGCAAAAAGCAAACAAACTCACTGCCATCCCATCGATGCTGATTCAAAGGGACCCCCTACAGCAGGGTAGAACTGCCCTGTGAGTTTGCGGGACAGGAACTGTTTATGGGAGTAGGCAACGCCCATGTCTCGCAAAGGTGCAAAGGACAGTCATGATGAGTGATGACGGAGGTGTGGGGCTCAGAGGCCCCCCTCACACACTGCTTGCTGAAAGAGAAAGAGGAACTTGCCCATGCTCTCCTGTAACAGGACATACATTTAACAATAATAAGAATAATCAATCCTGGCTCTATTGATGACGGTAATAAAGACAGGACTTTAAAAGCTTTCCTTGCACTTGTCTTTGCCAGGTTTCAGCTCTGACGAGGCCGTGACTGATGACATCTAAGTGAAAGATGATCGGGGAGAGTTCTTTAAAAGCCAGGGAATGGATGAGCGTGGGTGTGCTTCTCATTCGTCCCTGCTGCTGATAACAGAACCAGTATGTGATGGCAGGTGCTACGGCAGCCGTCTTGGACCACAAAGTCACTTTGAGGATGAAACTAGCACTAGGGAAGGGATAGCATGTACAGTGACCAGATTTTAAGTGGGAATCCATTGACCGGTGGGAGGGGAGGGTTCCTGATTAAAAATTTGGCCTATACGGAGCAACAAAAGTGTTCCTAGAATGCAAAAATAGTGTAGTAATATATTTATTTAACTTTAAAATGCTGTGGGTTGCAGGACAAATTGTTAGAAAGCAATTGGTCACCTTAGTATAGATGTATCTGAACCTTGGCATCCTGGATGATTCTCAACATCACCACTGATTCTTAGCACCAGAAGTTGGCATTCACCTTCAAGATGGCCTTGGAAACGGTCCATTCGTTTCAGGTGAGTAGGGGGGCACATACAGCGTGAAGGAGACCCCTCACCTCCTTTCTCATCAGCATCCATTCATTTTTGTGCTGGCTCATGTCGCCGTGAGGCAAACGTGATTGACAGCACCTGACAACCACAGCCACGATGTGGCCTGAAGCAAACATCCAAATAAGATTGTATTGTACCATTTTACAATACGCAACAGGAATTCAAATACCGATTGAACTTCGCAAGTTAGTAGCGTGTGGCTTAGAGGCTTCTGAAGTGACTAAAGCTTAACTGACACTGCCTTGAGATCGTTGGGGAGTGTTTCCTGACAGACAACACTCCCTTTGACTTCCGTTCATTGAGCAGACGTGGGAGGGGCCCTCGAAGTGTAGTGGGAAGGGGCCAAGTTGCTAACCACACGGTCCGCAGTTCGAAATCACCTGCAGTTCCACCGGAGGTAGGGAAGGCTTTCCAGGATTCTTACAGAGTCACTCTGAGTGAACCTTGGCTTGACAGCAGCAGGTGTGGGCACGCACCTGAGGGTGAGATGTCTACAGTTTCCTCTCCTTTCTGGCCCTGGCAGTAGACATTCTTGCTCACACGTGTTTGCCTGGCCTGTCTCTCAAGGATCAGGGTCATTTGTCACACTTCTGGGCACCTCGTCCAGGGAGTGGAGTGTTAAGCAGGCCCCCACCCAGAGTAAGCACAGAAGTGCACCCCAGCTGGAAAGAACCGGGAAAGGCTTGCTCCTTGGTGTCAACGAGCTGATTTTGGGGGTGGGGGGGAAGTGGGGATCAGGGTGGATGCAGACATGACAATCTGTGGGCAGGACCAGATAAAGGAAAGCACCAGGGCCTCACAACCTCAAAGCTTACCTTGACAACAGGGTCCTTACCTTGTTCTCTTTTGAAAGGGAAACGTGTGTCTGCTGCCATGAGGCAATTATCTTTTATGAACCATGTGTTTCCCAGTGTCAGAAAGGCACACAGGCACAGCATCCTCGGAGTGCTGCATTCAGGAGCGATAGGCATGGACCAACTCACTTGAAAAATAATGTTGCCATCTCAGTTCCAAGAAGTCCACAATGCAATCTCCCTTAGACCGAAAGGAGGGCCTCACACACACACACACACACACACACACACACACATCAGACCCCCTCTTTTTTCATTCTCTTTCCCCCAATTTAATTTGACTTGGGCTCTCTTCAAAGGAGACCCAGTAATCAGGTTAGGGCATCATCTTTTCCAGTCTTGCCCTTCAAGGTCTGGCCTTTCTATTTCAAACCATTCTCTCTTTCTCCCTTAATTCACTCTCTGCCCAGTGACTATCCCATGAAGGACTGGACAGAGATAAATCATTTTAGCTCAGAAACGTATCAGCCTGAGGGAAAAAAATAAATAAAGCAAACAAGCTGCTTCCCTCCCAAACTCAGAAAATCACGTTAGCCTAAAGTACTAGGTCTGTTTATTTTTCTTTATCTAAGGGATAAATTTCATTATGAAGGCTGGGCTTGACTGAATGGCTGAAGAAGTCCCGAATGTCGAAGAAGTGCCAGAAATAATAAATGAATGTATTTGTTATTGAAATAGTCCAATCTGGATTTCAGAAGGGATTGTATTTGTGTGTGTGCACTTTTATTTTTCTTTTGGAAGGCAGTGAATCATATAGGTTTTAAATAATCGTTCTGCAACTTCAGCTCTTTTGGAGAATTGCCTGCCAACTCCTGCAAGCCCAGAGAGTAACTGACTTAACAAGATGAAAGCAATCTTGCTTTTTATGCAGCTTAAGGTGTAAACAAATATTTCCCCACGACACATTCTAATGTTTAGGAAAATAACATGCATCGAATGAGATGAAAACAGACACACCTTCAAAAAAAAATCCAGTCTTCTTTTGTTCTTTCTCTCTATATACCCCAGGAAGTCAATAGTCAATTCATCAGACTGGGCTGGGGCATGCAACAAAGGTCAAGTCACCTGTTTCTTTCTCTCTAATAACTTTCTGAGACACGAGGACTTCAAGTAAGGAGAAGAGTCCTCTGCCTACACGATCCAGGCACAGCCCTGTTCTGTGATTTCCACTTCTCATTCACATCAACTTGACTCGGATTCATGGTGAGTCCATAGATGCTGGGGCAGCATTCTATTCCATAGGATTTGGGTTTTAAAGAAGATTGCAGGGACCTTTTTTTTCCCTGAGGCATCTTTGGATGAACTCGAACCCCCAACCTTTGGGTTAGCAGCCAAGCACTTCAACCATTTGTACAACCAAGGTGCCTCTTTTTACTCCCTATAACCCAGCCAACCGACAAATCGAATGAAGAAAAACAAAACCCAACACACTGCCCTCCACTCGACTCTGTCCCATAGTGACCGTTGGATCAGGTTTCTGAGTCTGTGAGTCTCTACAGGAGCACATGATGTTGGTGGCTTTGAACTGCCAACCCTGTGCTTAGCAGAGGTCATAAAAACATGAACACTTGGCAAGGTGTCTTCCTGTTGGGTTACTGAGCAAAGGAGAATGCTAGGCTCTCGATGTTAATCCACAGCAGTCTTTGACCATGAAAACTCATCCCTTAAAGACACCGTGGCTCTTTCTTGATCCCTCACTTCCCTGTCAGTTTCACTAACATCATCTATCCAGGTTTACCCTCTGACATCCTTGCACAATGGTATTCGACCATTCTGGAGCAAGATGAATTTGAAGACACTTAAAAGACATCTCTTAGGTCACAGGCTTTCAGGTGACATGCATTCATGGATCGAGCCCAGGTCATGTGGCTTGGAAAATTCTCCAAGTAGTAACACCAGACCTGAATCAACAGGCAATCCCTGAAGTCCACAGAGGCAGACTAAATCTCTCCAAGCCAAATCTCAGCCCTCCATCAGCAGAGACAACAAAAAATGTTAGCAAAATTCTTGGTCTTCTTGACAAACTTTACACAGCTAAAGGCATGTGTGGGTCTGTCCGGGTGCAGTAGAGCTCAATGTGGCAACATAATCTCCTGTCCCCTTGAGTGAAGAGGTAGAGTTTAGCCTGTCAATCAAGTCCCAGCTTGATGACCTCCTTTGGAGGCACAATGGAGAAAACTGGCTCACTAGAGACCAGATACATACACCATGCTTGGAGACATTCCTGTTGACAAGCAACATGGACCTATGCTGATAGAGCCAGAGCCCTAGAGCTGTAGGACCCACGTGGAGACCCATGTCAGTGCTGAGATGCTTCCACCACCACTGGATCCACAAAACTTTCCACCCACTGGCCTGTGATGATCCTGCATTCAGCATCATTGCATGGGTGTGTGAATCTATAGAGAAATCTATGGACAAGCATGAACATATGGGGTAATATCAGATGTATGAACTTGATCTAGACTGTGTTGGAATGTTTTCTTAATGTACAATTGCTCTTTGATATATGGTTCTCCTTGCACACATATGAGTGTTCTGGGTTCATTTCTCTAGTGAGCCCTGACTAACGTACTCAGAAAAGGCAGACCCAGACAGAGTAGGAAAACACAAATGTTTCCCACTAAACCAGAGGTCGAAAAGTGACTATGCAGCACCTTACCAAAGGAGGGACATTTTCAATACCTGGAAAGACAAGGGAGTCCTGTTGTGTTCTGACTCTGGCAGGTGTCTCTGTACAGACAAATGTACGGGGGTTTCAAAAAGGTTGTGGGAAATTGAATGACAATTTTTCATGAACTTATTAAAGCCATGCCCCCCACCTCTTATTAATCAATATGAATGTGGTCAATCTTTCTACCTACCTATCATGATATAGGTTTGCTGTTGTTGTTGGTTTTTGTAGAGTTGGCCAACATTCATGGTTGCCCCTGGCTCATTGGGACCAAACACTCCCTAGCCCCATATCAACCCCATGATCACTTGCAGTTAGAAGTGGATTATAGTGATTCATGGGGTTGACTTTGGTTGATTCTTTGGAAGTAGATCACCAGGACTTTCTTCCTACTCTTCTTAGTTGAGAGCTCAATTGAAATCCATTCGGCACCATAAAAACACAAAAGCCTCCACTGAGCATAAAGTGCATCAGTGAGGAATCAAACCTGAATCTCTCACACATAAAGGAAGAATTCCACCACCAAACTCTCATTTCCTGGTGATATAGTTGTAGATAACATTAAGATGTTTTGTTCACTGCTTCTACTTTGTGTCCTCCATCTGCTTGGGCACGATAATGCCATGACATTTTATCGGCTGGTTTGAAAGGGGCAAAATTAAGCCAAGTACATCCTTACAGCATGCAGCAAGTAAATCTGTGATCCAAACACTGTCAGCAACTCTAAGTGAGCTATTTGGAAGAGCCTCACAAATGAAAATTGAGTGAGTGGAAGAGCACACAGGTAGACTTGGTGGAGCGGAGGTGAATAAAATTACAATTTACCTCAAACTTTACAGGCAATTTGCCTCTGGATGGATGTCAAACAGGGAAAATTTCAGCCTGAGGAGTGTTTTTTAAAGCAACTGATCAGTATCAGAGAACAGAGGAACCAGAGAGAAGGAGAATGGGCGTGCTAATGGAAACATCATCGCAGTCATACCTGTAGTGTTAATGGGACTGCAACAGTGGAATGAGGATCACTGGAGCAGATAATTCTTCTTGTTCCCATTACCCCACTATTCAACCTGCCAACCTGTCATTATTCTAAAGTAAGGATTTTCTTCCTGGTTTCTGTTTTTAGTTGGCATTTAAACCTGAGTTCTGAGGCATTACAAACTAGTTCCTGGAGACTTTATTGGGAGGGAGACATAGTAGTCCAAAAGCCATCGGTTGATTATCCATGTAACTAGAGGCACAAGACAAAAAGATATGCAATAGCAATTTGCCCTTGATGGGCTATCTTGGTTCAAAAAGGGTCAGCTTTGTTTGATATTGGGTGGAGTGTCTGGGTGGGCAAATTTAAGCACTTGGCTGCCAGCAGAGAGGTTAGTGACTCGAATCTACCCAGAGGTCCTTGGAAAAATGGTCTGCCAACCTCTTTGGAAAACATTAGCTATCAAATACTCAATGGCATGCAGTTCTACCGCAACATGCAGGGAGTTGCCGCAAGTCAGAATCGGTTTGAGAGCAACTGGGAAACCATCAGTTCATGCTTTAAGTGGAAATGATTATCTCATCAAATTGATTGGAAACCAGCATCATTTAATCACAGAATTCCCACTGAATCTCCTCTCCTCTGTCCATCCCCATAATGCCCAAGGAGGACCTCGGTGACCATGTCACATGCAATTTCATCAAACAGGGTCTAATGTGAGGTCACTCTTAGCTACATAGAGGGGAAGCTTCAGCCACTATCTCTTTAGGTCTGGGAAAGAATTCAAGTTACATGCCTCACTAGCCACACACTGATACCACCTCATCCTTCCTCCCCCTTTGAAGGGAGAATATAGGTAGAGTGGAAGAATCCAGATGTAAAGATGATGAAGGGTAACAAGACACGAACTTGGAGTTCTACCTGGGGTTCTCAATGAATCTTTTCTTTTTTCTAGCATTGGTCCTTCTGGGGTTAGGTGAATTTCCCCCTGGCTTTCAATTGATGGCGGTCCATTCCACTTTAATCTCCCAATATACAAGAGTGAGCACCCAAGCCCTTGCGCGCACACACACCTATAAGCCCATTTCATCTGCCCTGGGTCGGGGTCAGATTCCCAAGTTTTTCTATTTTGACCCCATATGGGGTCATATGTTATAGGAGGGAGAAGAGTAAGGGAAAGGGGAATAAGAGGAAAGAAACCAAGGTGACGAATGCTAACCATTCCCTGGATTTGCTACTTCCATGACTTTGCCTCTGTACTTTCCTGGGACAGTGTATAATGACAAGAAGCACATGCTGCAGATTCAGCAGCAGTGTGACCATTGGAATTGGTCACCTTTAGAGAAGGACACATTTCTGAAAGGATAAATGGAATGGCCATGTTTATTCATCAGTGCATTTCCAACTGATTAACTTCTATATAACAAGACTGGCTATAATGAAGGCTGAAGGGTGTTGGAGTTTGATCCTTATGCTATCAATAGTGTTAGGCCTGACACTTACATTAAGTGTGATGGGAAGAACTTGAGAGAAAGAAACAGAAAATCCCGACCAGGAGCTTTTCATCTTTGTAGCAAATATCTGAGAAAGAAGCAGCAGGCAATGAAAAGGCAGGGAAAGAAATGTCATCATGGTAAACTGTAGCCATGCCTACCCCATCACCACTCAAAGGAGAAGATGCTTTTAGACTGCTGCCCGATGTGTCCTCATTTTAGTAAAGCATGTATCCAATGTCAGAATCTATGTCATCAATAATTACGTGTATTTTTCAGACCATAAGACGCACCCAGTTTTTAGAGCAGGAAAACAAGAAAAAAGAGCATTATAAACCAAATAGTACCAGTATATTGAAATGTCCTGGGGTATCACACCTCCGGGTTGGAAGACACACCCTCATTTTCCTCCACTGTTTTGGGGAAAAAGATATGTTTTATGGTTAAAAATATATATATATATATATATGGTATTTGTCATGAGACCAGAAAAACTGGATGGTGCCCAACTGCCATGACAGAACATGTCGATACAAGATTCCATTGAAGTATCCTGGCCCAAAGAGGATAACCTCAAATGCTCCTGGACTCCACATTTTTGGAGCCCAGGGAGGCTGAATGACCTCCTGAAACTTTCCCTGAGCTCATCTCTAAACCTTAAAGCACAAATATCCCCTCACGTCATCTAAAAACCAACCAATAATTTAGCTGAACTCATGAAAAAGCTCTATCTTGAGCATTAAGTATGTTAAAAAATGACATATAAGATCAAATTGATAACTCCTCAAAATATTGGCTAGGAAGCTTATGTACCAGTGAGTTCATGCTCATTGGAGAAGGGACAACTCAGAAAACGAAAGTGAGAATCATTGCCCAACTCCAAATCTGTAATCATTGCCACGAGACTGTACACTTAGGAACCTCTGAAGGGGGGTATGTTTTGGTATGGGTATTCTTAACCATGAAAGCACTGATATAAAATGAAACAGTCTTGTTCTAACCAGATGCCATGTTCACCAAGCTCCTATACTGACCAGCTTCTCCAGAGAGCTGCCAGAACAAGAGAGAACACACTGTTTAGGTCAGTGCAAAGGTCTGGCCTATAAGGGGCTATTTCCCATGGTCAATGAATATGTCTGCCTACCCCGTATTTCTTTGGAGCATTCTGATCACAATTCTAGTCAAACCAGGGAAACCCAAAAAATGACACCCTGTAAACTTTCTCCAGAGTCATAGAACTACGTCATTATCCAGGTCAACCGTTGTTTGCCAATGCATAGCCCATGATTTGATGGGAGCTGGCATCTGAAAGGAAATCCACTTGCAAAGGCTTGACCTGTGTTGGAGGCACGTTACATTAGTCATGTATCTTAGTTGACTTAGTGGACTTTGTCTTGGTTTAGAATTTACATACCTCAAATGATGCTTCCTGTTACAAATGTCAGTTTGTTCTTTTGCTTGGGTTCCCGCTTGTGGCAGGCGATATGACCTTGCCCTTCCGTCTAGTTTATGAGCATATCCTGAGAGTACCTGTCCAGTCTTCCAGTATCTCCCACCATCCCCCACTTCTTCAGTTTGGTGGATGAAGCCTTTTCTTGAGTCTTCTTAGCATCAGGAGTGTGGTAGCTTGCCTCACCTGTTCT
Organism: Nesogale talazaci; assembly: GCA_004026705.1. Taxonomy (NCBI): domain Eukaryota; kingdom Metazoa; phylum Chordata; class Mammalia; order Afrosoricida; family Tenrecidae; genus Nesogale; species Nesogale talazaci. The sequence goes on from PVJH01008265.1 coordinate 33,103, forward strand.
TTGGGTCACCCTCCCAGTGCCCATACACATGACGCTGGGCCAGGTCATTCCTTCTAACTTTGAAGCCCTGAATCTTAGGTCTCCCTGGCATAAGCCTGGCTTTCTTTCAGGAGACCAGATTTCTTTGTACACCCAGAACTCTCCAGGGACCTCCAGTGTGGCTGCCACCACCTCAGCTGCTGGTCCTGTACCCTCCCAAGGGAAGGTTGCAGTCCAATTAGATTCTCTTCCAACCTTCATGCAGAGAGATCTTTGAGAAGTACAGATGTGCTTATTATCATTACTCTCTTTTCTAAACTATCCAGTGACTCCGTGTCCCTGGGTGGTAGGAGTAGCCAGTGCATGGGCCTGCTAGCCAGAAGGTTGGTGGGTTGAGCCCACCTAGAGGAGCTTCCAAAGGAAGTCCTGGCAATCTGCTTCCCATCCAAAACTGAACCATTGAAAACCCCATGGAGCACAGGTCCACTCTGGCCCACAGGCCAGGAGTCGGAGTTGACAGGACTGGACTGAACCCAATGGCTCACCATTATTTTTGGAAAAAGACAATGTTTGGCAAGACATTGTCTCGTGTGGGCTCTGCGCAGGTTTCCCCTTGCTTTTCCCCATCTCCCCTGGCTACACACTTTGTCTGACACCTCACTGGCCTTCTCTCGCTCCCATGTGTAACTTCTTCTGCCATGAATGGTATTTCTTCCCTCTTGCCTAGTGAAACCCTTTTTCCCCCTTCGGATCTTGGTTCAACATTCTGTATTGAATACATGAATGTGGCACTAAGATATTTATACACTCTTTTTTGGCAATACCAAGAACGTTCACATTATAGTTAGCAGTTGACTTCTCATGTCTTTGTGAAGTCGGAGGGAGAATCAAAACTCTGTCTTTGGATTCCACCTTGGTCCTAGTATGTTTACTTAGACCTCCAATCTCTGGCAATCATAGTGAAGGGGGAGGGGTGATGGCATCTGTGCTTTAGGAGGATTCCTGTAGCTGTATAAGAAGTGTGTGGGAAGTGGGTGAAGGGACACATCGGACAGTGAATGATATGACACAATAATGACATTTTGTAAATCATTAGGGGCTCATGGGGGGGAGGGGAAATATGGGGAGCTGATACTGGGGGCCTAAGTAGAAGGATGTTTTGAGAATGATGATGGCTGCAAATGTGCAAATGTGGTCTGCACACAATTGATGCATGTATTGATCGTGATAAGAGTTGTATGAGCCCCCCAATAAAATGATTTAAAAACTATTTAAAATATAAATCGATTAAACAATTGCAGTGATCTTAAAAACAGAAAAAGGAACAAATAAAACAGCACAAACAGACAAACAAAAGGTGTGTGGGATTGGGGCATCTTCTATAATGACACTTTTTTCTGTCTGCCTCTTATTCCAGCTCTTGCCACGGTACACATCTCTGTACAGGGTTCTGCCTGGCTTAACGGAGGGACAACCTGGTAGCTGCCTGCTTCTTCATAGTGCTACATGCCTCTCACATTCACCATAGCATCTCCCCATGGTCACCAGAGTGTGAAACATGACATCATTCTGCTCAACACTCACAAATGCTTAATGTGCATGTTCAGGAATACACTACCTCATGCGACAGAGTTTCCCTTGTGCTTTTTAAAAGAATGTCAGTGAGCTACAAGGGGCATGACTTGTCAGAGTTTGGTTCTCAGGACCCAGAAAACATTACACAGCCAACCCAATCACTGGTCTTGGTATTGGTTCTCCCTCCTCAGGGTCATGACTCTGTCCTTCCCTCCCGCCCCTCTGCTGAGTGTTTCCGACTTAAAGAGTAGTTTGTAATTCTGCTTAAAACAGGGGAGGAAGAGGCCAGAGGCAAAAGGGTTCCCAGTAAGTCCCACTCCAAGGCTTTTCTAGAAATCCATCTCAGGGATGACGTAGGCCTGGTCACAGGGAGCAGCCAGAAGGAAGGAAAGGAGGAGGTAGACCAGAGTACTGTTTGGGAAGAAGAAAAGGCAGAACACAAAGGGGGGAATTCAAAACGTTTGTGAGGAGATTGGAATCGAGTGATCATGAACATTTCCCAGGACCTTTTTTGAAGCCCCTCTTAATTCCCAATGAGATTTATTTAGTCTAAGAAGAATCCCAGTTTTCCACAAGTCTGATTTTCAAAATGTTGTGTTTGAAGTACCTGTGATGTGATCAAGCAGAGATAAAGTGGGGAGAGGGGATTTTAGGACTGAGTTTAAAAATACAGGACTCTTTGAGACTGATGGCAACAAATGTACAAATGTGATTTGCATAGGCTAGGTGTATGCATTGATTGTGATAAGAGTTGTATGAACCCCCAATAAAATGATTTTTTTTAAATGTAGGATTCGTGGGGATGTCTTCCATGAGAGTGCACAGAGTGAGAAGAGGACCACAGGAGAGTGCCTGGCTAGGGTGAGCATGATGAAGGAAAAGGAATTCCTTAGAAGAGGACTAGGAGGGCAGGGCTGAGATGCAAATGCACCTAAGACTGGGTAATGTCTAGTTCAGTGTCCTCAACCTCATGCTGCCAGCCTTTCATACAGTTCCTCATGTTGTGATGACCCCCAACCATAAAATTATTTTCATTGCTACTTTTTGACATTTTGCTACTGTTGTGAATCGAGTGTCCCCTATGAAAGGATCCTTCAACCCCCAGTGGGATCACAACCAACAGGTTGAGAACTGCTGGTCTAGTTCAAGGACGTGAGAACATGATCTCCAATAATTTTTGCATGAGACATCAGAAGGTTTGAGGACTGAAGCAAACAGAATGCTTTTCTATACAAAAATGCCATCGCTGGTTTTGTTGTTAGGTGCTGGAGAGTTGGTTGCCACCCACAGCAACCTTATGCATAGCACACGGAAACACTTCCTGGCCCTATACTAGTCTCAGCCACTGTGTCCATGCATCTCCTTGAAGGCCTTCCTCTTTTGCACTTCCCTTCTACTTTTCCAAGTATGATGTCCTTCTCCAGGGACTGGTCTTTCATCACAACCCGTCCAAACTATATAAGACAAAGTCTTTGCCATCCTTGCCTCTAAGGAGCATTCTGGCTGTACTTATCCCAAGACAGAGAGGTTTGTCCTCTTCGTGGTCCACAGTACTTTCAATGTTTTTCTCCAGCACCACATTTCCAGTGCGTTGATTCTTCTTCAATCTTCTCTATTCAATGTCTAGCATTTAACGCATATGAGGCAATTGAAAAAATAACCAAGGCTTGGGTCTGGCGCACCTTCATTTGCAAAATAACATCCTTGCTTCTCAAGAAGTCTTATGCAATTGACTTACCTAATGCAACTATCTTTTGATAGTAGCTCCCAATTTCCCATGTGTACTACATGTATATAATACATATACACATGCATATATGCCTCACCTCACTGCCACTGAATCAGTCCAGACTCACAATGACTCTATAGGACAGGGTAGACCTGTTCCTGTGAATCTCTGAGATGGTAACAATTTATGAGAACAGAAATTTAGAATTCTCCCTCACAGTGGCTGGTGGTTTCAAACTGTGAACCTTGCAGATTATAGCCCAACTCAAAACACTGTGTTCCCATTTTATAGATGTATATCCAAACACAAATACATATGCAACTACCTTAGCTATCTAGTGCTGTATAATGAAAATACCACAAGAGGGTGGCTTTGAAAAACAGATATGTCTTTTCTCACAGTTCTAGAGGCTGGAAGTCCAAATCAGTGTCTTAGACATGGTAGGTTTTCATGCGTCTCTGACCTAGCTTCCAGTGATAGCAGGCTAGCCTAGGCATTCATCAGTCTTCGTTGGCATCAACCTCCCCTTCCCCCTGCCCCATGCATATTGTTGGGTCTTATCTTTTCATAATTCAGAAAAGATTAGGATCTACCCTCTACTCATATGACTTCATTTATGTAAAACAAGAAAAGCTCCATTTCCAAACTGGATTAGACTGACAAGATCAAGGGCCAGGAATGTAGCACATACTTTTGAGGGGAAAGAATTCAATACGAAGAGGTCCCTGCATGGCACAATGACTCAACTACACATTGAAAGATTGGCAGTGTCAACCCACCCAAAGGAGAGTCTCAGAAGAGAGTTCTAGGAATCTGCATGTGCAAGTGGCAGATTTGAAGACTCTTTGGAATTCTGCTCTGCATCCAGTAATGTCATGGTGAATTGTAATGGCAACCCAAACCAACAATTCCATCCAGAACAGTAAAACTCAGCTACTATTTACAGGCACTAAATAATCTCCAAACTCTAAGGCACTTCAGCTTTAATAATTCTAATGTGCTGTTTTGGTTGCATCTGTATAATAGGCCCCAATGTGAGCTTGGAGAGTGGAAGAAGTAACAGTCCTTAATTAAGATTGCATCTTAATAATACATACATACAATACGAATTTTAATCCAAAAAAGAACCTAAGGTAGCTGTGGAGTTTTAATGGTCATTTACAAAAAGAAAAACACTAAGACCTTGTGATAAACCCTACTTTGTGTACATTGGAGCAAATTTAAAATAATGACAAAATCAAAAGGAAGACTTAAGCACTTTAGGTAAAATTTCAGAAAAGGCAGGATCAGTTTCTGAAATACTCCAAAGAATTCTGTTATCAAGTTGTGACTGATACTACTAAGGTTTACTGCTAATGCTAAAGTCTTGTTGTTCTAATTAAATGCTACAATGATAAATATCTATGCATTTATCCACTATTATGAGACTAAGGAATTTACTTCTAATTAAAGCAACTGTGTATAATACTACCAAACAGATTTTGAGTGGATATCAATGGGTCACACCATTAGTAGTGGCTGAAACCAAAACAAAAAGCTATTACCATTGAGTCAATTTCAACTCATGGCACCTCCATGTGTTACAGCATAAAAGTGAGTTCCACAGAACTTTCCCAGTGGCTAATGAATAGAAGATAGAAACCCTACTATTAAAAAAAATGATCAAGCTTATCTCAAAACATTCATTTAAGTGAGGTGTCAACTCAGTCCACAGGGAAGAAGTACATCAGCCTGTGTGATCCCAGAATTACATTAATAAAATCCAAATCCAGAGGAGGGCTTAATCTCCCAACACCTGGTTTGTAGCAGGCAGGCTATAGAAAACAGTGGAAATCCAAAACCCATTTGTAGGGTCCTCATGTGGTTTAAGATTCCCATGACCCCCCCTCTGACCATTGTCCAGGGATATGAATAATCTTGCTATCAGATTATAACAAGATACTTTTAGGTTAAAATGTAACACATTATCATTTGCTCTTAGACCCATTTTAAAGTTGTTTCAGTTTTGAATACTTTGTTTTCTTTTCTATTGAGATTTTCTCTTTTATTTTGTCATTGTTGTTGCGTTTTGTTTGCTTTTTGTTTTTGGTTGGTATGATTTTCTGGACATGAAATCCAAGGTAATCTGTCACTAGTGTAACTGGATTAATAATTCCCCAGTGCAACTGGATTAATAACTCCCCAAGGACATGGCTGGGGAGGTTGTGGGGAAATCAAGAACTAATAGCAATGAGTATGAGAAAGAAGATAATGTTCTAAAATTGATTCTGATTACACAGCTCTTCTTAATATGATTGAACTACTGAACTGTATGATATGTGAGTTATACGCCAATAAAACAATTGGCTAAGAGTGCACAACTCTTCTTAACATGATTGAACTCTTGAACTATATGAAATGTGAGTTATATGCCAATAAAACAATTTTTTAAAAAGGAGACATCCTACAGATGTAGTGAGTTACTCACTGGGTTAATAACCACAATGCTGGCTGCTGGAATACACCAATCACGTCTGGAGCTGTAAAGATTACAGCTTCAGAACAGAGGCAGGTCCACTCTGTCTTACAGGGCTAGGAGTCAGAATTGACTTGACCGCCGTTAATTAGTTAATGAAGCATAGTAAAATTTCTCAACTAATCTTGATGCAAAGAACAATAGCTTGAACTACCCTTGTCCCATGGGGTTTGGATAAATAGGTGTTTTTGAAAAAATGGAATTTCCAGCAGAATGTGGTTGTTTAGTCAATATTTGGCCATTTTTCCCTCCCCGGTACATACTACAAGCACTAAGACCATCATATGACGACTACATGGCCATTTAAATAAATGAAGTGTAGGGCAAGACTTTTGGTTTTTCTAAGAAAGCTGAGATAAAAGAATTTCTGAGGGCTTTTGGTGGTGGTCCAATTGAAATAAAACTTTTTACAAACCCCAGAGAAAGTTCCATTCAGTAGATGAGTCAACCCAGAAAGCAGTCACTCTGACCTCTTACCCTGCTTTAACTGCAGCTGTCAACTGATAAGCTGTCTGTTCTGTTGGTTGATAAAAGTGCTGTGAAAACAGATGAAAGGCTCCAGTTAACACATGCACACACACACGCACACACACTCACACACACACCAGGCTGCAATCACTGTCAACGAAGAGACATGGATTTCTTACAAATAAAATGATTAAGCCTGCTTGGTGTCTGCTATTCTAATCCAAGTGGCATTTGGACGTCAATTGGGACATTTGTTAGCTATTCATGCTCCCAGATTAGGTCAACCATAATTGGAAATAGATGTTTGAGTAAGTAGTCAGAGTAGTGACTGTTGATTCTAACTCACAAAGATCCCATGTGTCAGAGTGGAATTTTGCTTCTTGGAATTTCAAAGGCTGACTTTTCAGAAGTAGATCGCCAAGTCTCTCTTCCAAAGCAACTTTGGATGGACTATCTTCAACTTTATAGTTAGAACTTCCATCAATATTTGTACCATGAAAAGATGTTGCTGGTAAATGATATAGCCAAAAAAATGAAATGAAAACTGCCTTCTCAAAGTCTGAACTCCATAGCAGGGACTGCTCAGGTCTTGAGTTCAACGTACACCACTTTAATGAGACAGTGTGATCCTGGCCTGCCTTTGTGAATTGAAACAAAGGCAAGTTCCTACTCAGTAAGCAGACAATACCACAAAGACCCCAATTACCATTCTCATAGAATGTCGATCTGGCCACTAAGGCAGAAAATAAGCACCTTCTCAACTTAAAGGGCCCATCCACTTCTTTATGTATATGTGAGTAGATATATGCTATGATGTACTCCACATATCTGCATGCAAGGTTCTATTAGAGATTAAATGTGCACCCAGAAAAGAAGTGTAGAAACTCTAAATCCCATACTTGTAAATATATCGCAGATGGCATTTATAAGTTCATACTAGAGTGGTATGGATCCTAAACCTAATTCCTTCTAATTGATGTCGTTTAAGGAGGGTAGACTAGATATAAAGACAAACAGGGAAAAGACACACACGACAAACACCACGTGAGAACCTTTCTACAAGCAAAGGTACACCAATGATGCTCATAATCACTGGACACTAGGGCAGAGCCCAAAAGGAGGAAGTGGCTTTGCCAAGACTCTGATTTGGACTTTTAGCTTTCAGAACTGTGAGGAAATACATCTCTGTCCCTAAAAGGCACCCACTTGTGATATTTTTTGTTATGGTAGCTCTAATTAATTAAGACTGTCTGCCTCTTTTGTTCTCAACTTAAAAAATCTCAGCTCAAATATTTCTCACTTGTTCCACAATAGAAATTTCTTCTCTGGCATTTTAAATATTACTGGTGGTCTTTTCTTTCTTATGCTCCATTAAAATTTTTTATCTTTAGATGATTATTATTTTCTCCTTTCTGTTTCCTTTTGAATTTTTATTGTTCCTGTTCAGTTGCCTAGTTGAAGAAACAGAAGAAATTGATGCATAGAGATAATAATTCATGCAATGGCTTATCAGGAGTGAGGTAGGGTGGGGAGGGTGAGGGGAATTGGGGGGCAATCAATGACCGTGGGAGTGAGGAGGGAGCATTAGAACTGACTGTGAGAATGTATATGTAATTCTGTCTTAAAGGAAGTGTATGATATGTGTATATTATATCAAGAACACTACATAGAAAAAGAAGGAACCAGTCTCGACCTATGGCTTCCATGGGTGAAGGAGAAAGATTGTTTCTCAGGAGGCATTGTGTTTGTGTTAATGGTGATGGAGTAATTTGGAAAAGGATATCAATAATGGCTGTACAATGTGGAAAGTATAATCAATGACACTGAATTATACATGTTGAAGTTGTTGAAAATGTTCTAAAATAGATTGTGGTCATGATTGTACAACTCCTCTTAATAGTATTGAGCTATTAAACTGCATGCTATGAGCCAATAAATTTGTTTTGAAAAATCTCAGTAATGAAACTTTTCTTGGACATAGATTTAGAACACCTTAAGCTAAGTCTGCAGGGGAAAAATTACATTAATTTAATTATGTAGAAACTACTCTCACAGCAACCTCTCCTCAAAAATGTCTTTGTAACTGCCCTGCAACAGTACAAATCCATTGATATAACTCAAGGTGTCCTAGTCGGTGTTTCAAAATTATAAATGGCTACTTCTGCTCTGGTTACACAGATAACCAAGAAATAAGTGACCATTGGACTGTGGGACTACATTATTGGACCCACTAGACAGAGAACAGATGCAGCTTTTATCAACGTCTCAAATTCCTCTTCTACACAGTTATCTCACACAGATCCATTCATGTTTCTTTGTTCCTGGTTACTCTACACACCAAGACAAGAATTGCTTTCTAGTATCACCTCTGACGTCAGCCCTGGACCCTTCGGTGGGGCCTTTCTCCTTAGGAAATGTTCATCCACAATTAAGATCTATGATGCAAAATTCCAGTTCATTACTGAACCATCTCACCCTCACTCCGTGCCATATGCTCTTAGTTACATTCTGCACATGAGCCAGCATATATGTCTTCCTGTTCTGTTATGTTTCTATTCCCTGTTATCAAAGACAAATATGTTTACACTGTGTGTCCCTCAATCTCAATCTTATAATAGCTTTTTTTTAATCCCCTACTGCTCATTTCCAATGACATCCCCCACCCCCTCTGGGGTCATCCAATTATATATGATCATTCCCTCTTTAAACAAATACTTAACTGTGTGCTTCTCTTAACCGGGTCTGGTGACTCTGAGAAGTGTGATGTGCACGTCTAACCCCCCCCTCTTGAACTATAAGAGCCTCAAGGATAGGCCACGTGCCACGTGGGACAAAGTCCAGGAGGCAGGAAGGGGTGAAAGAAAAGAAGAGATAAAAATGGGAAACACGAGAAAAACGTGGGTTAAGTGATGTTGCATTGCGGGGATTGAAATCAAAGACATAAACCCAGATGTGTAGAAGCTGTTGAATGGAAAGTTGATTTACTATGTAGATGGTTACCCAATCACAGCAATAGTCTTGTTTAAAAGGGGGGGGGGGTGTATTTGGAAATGAGAGAGAGGAAAAAAATAAAAAGAAAGGAAAAAGGAGAGGCTGTGTATCTTAACCAGCACCTGTACAGATCTCTGCTTTGTAAAGTACATCAATACACTTTTCATTTAGTTATAAATAAGTGAAGTGGATCCAGCAGTTAAATAGATGGGACAATGGAAGGAAAGGCTTAGGCAAGCAGGTCCATGAAGAGATTGTCATTGGTCTTCCCATTACAGAAGAATTCCTTTCCATTAAGCACCCATATTGTTGTGGATGGAATTATGTCCTTGCAAAAGATATATTGAAATCCTCCCACCTATGGAGGTGACCTCGCATGGAAATTGGTCTTTGGCGATGCACTGGTTACATGAGCATGAACTTTTTTGATTGGAGTAGGGTGGCTCCTAATACAATCTGAGTGGTGCCCTTGTAAACGAGAAGAAACACAATGAGAAGCACAAAGAAAAGACAGCCCAGTGATGACAGCAGCAGAGATTAGAGTCAGAAGTCAAGCAACACCAGGAATTGGCAGTCACCAGCAATGGCATGGGACGCCTTGTCCCTCAAGTCTTACTATAATTCCACATGGTGGACCACTGGATTTTGGACTCCCAGCCTGAAGAATTGTGATATCATATGTTTCTGTACTTATAAGCCACCCCACCCCCCTAAAAACACAATCACAAGCAAACTCACTGCCATAAAGTCTACTCTGACTCATTTTGACCCTTTTGAACAGGGTGGAACTGCCCCAGTGGGTGTCTGAGACTGCAATTCTTCACCAGAGCAGAAAGCTTTATGAGTCTCCCTTGGAACAACAGCTGGGGCTTCTGAACTGCTGAACGTGCAGTTAGCAGCCCAAGATATAACCACCAGGGCTCCTCAACATGTGGTCTTTTGTGCCGCTGCCCCAGGTAACCAATGAGCAGACTCACTTAGTATTCTCCTATCCCACCAATATCTCAGTGAGCTCAAGAAGCAGCAGCAGAAAAGCTGAAACCTGAGATTTTAACACCACAGTGCTTCGAGGTTCAAGGGCCCTGAGGATTTCATGCCGGTAGCATTTTAGAGAATCTATAAATGATGGCAGGAGCAGAGACAGAGAGAGCTCAGGCGTGTGGGAGAGGCAGCATGAGGCAAAAAAAGCAAGGGTGGGGTTAGAAAAAGGACAACCGGAGGGCCCTGGAGGCCTAGGTTGGAACTAAAAGTCCTCTTGTTTGCTGAGAGCTTACCTCACCGCTCTGCCCTTCATATAAACTTAATTTCTGTCCTCACCTCCTTGTCTGTGGAATTCCACAGAGGCGATGGGGAGTCAAAAGCACTCAAAGATCCCTGAATTAAAAGGCACTCTCTAAAGACAAAGTACTATTATTATTATAGGAACTTGTCAGAGACCGAAGCAGACACCACAATGCATAATTCTTTAAAAATAAATACCAGGCTGTCAGATTGGATACTGACTGACTCTTAGGTAATCTGGCAACTGGCGCACAGCAAATGTTCAGGAGAGGTGAGTATTTTTCCACGACTCCCGCAAGCTGGGAGCATCAACAGTAACCGTGTCTGTATGCATCTTCCTGCAGCCGCGTCCATCAAAGGAGGCTCTCCAGCTGAATGCTGAACAAAACACCCCAAACACGGCGGCGGCGACCGAGAGCAAGCCCAGACGGAACATCTTGAAAGTGGCAAGCTGAAAGGGAGCGCGTGCACGTTCCACGTGAGTTTGTCAGCACTGCCAGGAAATGCAGCACATAAAAAAAAAAAAAAAAGGCAGCCTGTGAATTTCTTTAGAGCATTCCCTTTGAACAGTCCAAAGGGAATTCACGCTTTCACTGTCGGGTGTACTGCCATTGCTGTTTAGGCAGGGCAGACGGTATCAGAAAGGGGAAAGAACAATTAGCCTGGTGCCTTGTGCTCAGTGATAAACTAGGACACGCTGGGGCAGAGGAAGCTGACACAATAGACATGTCCATCATGCGAGCCGACGATCCATGCCAACCTTCAGCACACAAGGTGGAGGCGGATCAGCTGTGCATGTCTGGAGGTAGGACCAAGGGCATTGGGGTGGGGGTGGGGGGTGGGTGGAGAGCAACACCAGCAGAGGGATTGGCTAATAATAGTTATGTTTATACCAGGGAGAATTGAAGCCACAGTCGAGGGGAAACGAAAGGCATTACATTTTAGTGGAGCTAATTTTGGACGAAGGGGGAAAGTGCCGAGGGAAATGAAACAGGATCGAGCCGTGGAGGGAAAGCCACGCAGGAAATAGGAAGTGTTCGGAGATAAATTAGTGCATGACCCAAAGTGCTACATGCTACCCAGTCATAAATATTTGAAGGGGGTGGGGAGGGAGGCGGGGAGGGGAGAGGCAGCCCGGGCGGGTGAGAAGCAAGACTCCCTTTTCAGAGAGACTCAAACCCTCTAGAATCATACTTTGTCAGAGCAGAAATCCAGGGCCTGATGAAAAGGCAAATGTTGGAGGGAAATAAAACGGGGAGAGGTGATGACCTCGTGGTCGGGACACCTGGGTTCGCTGCTCAGCTCGTCTTCCCCTGCGCTCCCTTTCGGCCCACCTATAAATACTCAGATTTGTACTTGCCTGTCTGGCGCCCACGTTGATTCCCCCGATTCACCTCACGTTCTCCCGCACATGTTCTTACCTCTGGGAAGGAAGGCGGTGTGTGAGAGGGTAAAGTGTGTGACACGAAGGGCAAGTGCTAAGAAGGCAGGCCGAGGATACCTGGCCAATTGGGCCCAGATGTTCGTTCCTGGGGGATGCGGTGACGAAACTCCACACACGGAGAGGCTTAAAGCAACAGAAATCTCATCTCTCCCAGATCAGGAAACCGGAAACCCGGACTCAGGGTGTTGGCAGGGGTGGTTCCTGCTGGAGGCGCTGAGGCAGGAAAACTGCCCGTGCCACTTGCCATTGCTGGATGCCCGAGTCAGTTTCAACCCAAAGCAGCCCGCAGCACAAGAGCACCCAGAGAAACCCGGCCGTCCTCAGCTGACTCTTCCGTTTGAGGCCATTGTGGTAGCCACTGCTTTGATCCATCTCGTGGAGGACCTCCCTCTTTCTCGCTGCCCCTCCACTTTACCAAGCATGGTGTTCTTCTCCGGGGACAGGTCCCTCCTGACAGCGTGTCTGAAGTACATGAGACAAAGTCTCACCATCCTCCCCTCCGAGGAGCACGCTGGGCCTTACTTCTTCCAAGACACGTCGTTTTGTTCATTGGGGAGCTCGTGGGACCTTCGACATTCCCCACCCACACCACCGTTCAAATGCATCGAGTTTTCTTTGGTCGTTCTTATTCAATGTCCGACTTGGGTGTGAGGCGATTGAAACTACCATGGCGTGGGTCACGACGCACCTTGATCTTCAAGGTAGAGTAAGAAAAGCAAGGTAACTTCCTTGCTTTTTGTTCCTCTGAAGAGGGCTTGTGCAGCAGATATCCCTCATGCGACAGCATCATTGTATTGCTGTTTCCATGAGCATTCATTGTGAATTCAAGCAAGATAAAATCCTTGATGGCCTCAGTCTTTCTCAGCATGATGATTTGTTCAACATACAGATTCATTAAGGAAGGAGAGCGAATACAGCCTTGATACGCACCTGGCCCAATTTTAAACAATGCAGCATTCCCAGTTCTGCTCACACCACTCACTGACTCTTGATCCATGTACAAGTTCTGAATGGGCATAATTAGGTATTGTGGAATTCCTATTCTTCTCAAGAATATTCCTAGTTGGTTTTGATCCACACAGTCAGATGCCTTTGCATAGATACTGAAACACAAGCATCTTTCTGGTATTCTCTGATCTCAGCCAAGATCCATCTGAAATCAGTATTGGCAGCCACCCTTATCCCACTACCCTCACCAAGAACAACCCAAAACCCACTTTTACAAGTCCATTCTCACTCATAGTGACTCTATATAGAATTTAAAGGAACAGACAGCCTTGGCTTGTTCCTATAGTTTGAATCTTCAACCTTCAGTTAGCAACCAGCACCTACCCCACAGCCTTAACAGGTTTCCTAATTCAATCCATTAGGCAATCTAATCATCCTTCTGCCTATCCTGCCATCACAACCCCTTGTTTACCTCCTTAGTTCCTTCTCTTTCTTATCATTTATTCAAGTAAGACTTGTCAAATATCCAGGTGGTAGCATCTGAGGTTGCACTGGAGAACAAAGTCGGGTAAACATAGAAACTAGAGTTTAATAGCTATTAAAAACAAGATCTAGAAGTAGCATGGGAGAGAGGAGGACTAGTTTATCTGGATCAGAACAAGGTGGGTGAGGTCAACAGTGCCAGAAAATTTTCTCAACACGAGATGGAACAACATGTCTTCCTTTAAAGAGCTGCCGGACTGGTTCAGCCCAACAAGGATCCCCACCCTAGCCTGGATCCTAGGAATTCTTCTAGAATCATCATCTTCTGCATCTCATCAACAAGTCCTGTCAGCATCACCTTCAAAATGGTCTTTTAATGATTCTCTCTGATAATGGAATGTGTCTCTAAAGTGGTCGAATTCCCTTTTGGTCCCCTTTCCATACCTATGACCACCGGGTTGGGCGGGGGCACTTTCCATTTTGATCATTCCTCTTTCACCCATGCATCATGAAAGTTCTGTTGCTGCTGTTATCCGGGCAGCCCCTGACTCATGGCGACACTAGAGACAAGACAGCCAGCACAACCTTGTCCTGAGCCATTGCCCTGATGGTTGCACGTTGAATACTGTGATCCAGAGGGCTCTTCTTAGCTGGTGTTTAGAAGTAGATTGCTGGGCCTTTCTTCCTCATCCCTCTCAGGCTGAAAGTGCTGCTGGTTACAATCAGAATAGCATGCAAGCCTCCATTGACAGATAGGCTGGGCCTGTGCAAAAGTTACAGTGACCAGAAATTAGATCCAGGTGTTCTGCATGGAGAGCAAGAATTCCACCACTCAACCACTTATGTCCTCAGCATTTAGTAGGTGCTTATTAAGTAGTCTTGAACTGCCAGAACACCCCAGAGCTATATTCTGAAAGCCCATGTCTGATGAAACTCAGTGTTCCTTGTTTCAATTGCAATCCAACTGAAAATCAGTTTGGCAAACTGAGCCTTTAATAAGCTCTCTCTGCAGATTTCTACCAGCCTCCTTCTCACTCATTCCTCTGTCCACCCTCTTTCCCAACTCTTGTGTCAGCCCCACAAAACGACCACTGACACATCCACAGACAGACCCTGCCCTTGATGGCTTCTGTGTCTTTGATCATGCTCTTCTCTCCCCTAATCAATGGTTCCTTCCAGTGCCTGAAGAGAAATGCCTATTGATTTTTTAATTTTATGTTTTAAGATTCCATCCAGGCATCTTCTCCTTACTTCTTTCATTCATCGCCTCTGAGCAAACCGAGAAATGAATTGTTCTTGACCTTCTGTGCTCCCCACCCCTGCCCTCACAATCCTGATCAGTAATTATCTCTTTGACGTATTTACATATCCACTTCTCCAATTAACTGGCCAGCTCCTGGAGAGGGAGATTGGGAGTCTGAACAACAGAGTCCGATGGCCAAGGTCGCCTCATTAGTGTGCAGTGGTGGCGCTCTGGAGTCAAACAGAGAACCAGAAGACAGACAAACACAACTGACACCAAAGTCTCCCCTCCCCTGGCCCCCTTCATGGCCTGCCTCTCCCCACGGGGAAGCTGCTCTGCAAAGGCAGCCAAGTGTGTCATCTATTTAGACAGATTTCTATCAAAATGGCTTGGTTTGCTTAAAAATATTTGGAGTGTTCAGAACTAGCCGAGGATACGCTTACATTATCTAAAGCCTCATTAATATGAAGCACCTCAGGGCCTCCCGCAAGCTAGATCAATGGACGGATACACACGTGGCAGACCCAAGCAACCCTTCTGAGCAACTGTGAAAAGGCAAAGGGCACTGAGGATCTGGACACCGATTCCCCAAAGGAACAGCTCAAAAGAATCTGGATAAAAGTCACCACACAGAGAAAAATACCACCTTCAGCAGGAGAAGGGAAGGGGAGCCTGGTGGCGAGAGAGGGACAGTTGTGAAGACTGGGAAAGAGAACTTTCTTTTTCAAAAGACAAAAGGTGACAGCCTCTCAGGAAAGTGTTTTCAAAACCATGGTGTTCAGTATGCCTTCGACTCCTCGGATTGCCAAAGCATGATTGTGAATATCAACTAACTAATCAATCTGCACAACCCACTTTGAAATTCAGCACCTGTCTCCCAACTCAGTGATAGCAGATCTGTGTGGAGCAGCCAGATTAAGTTGGGTGGGACCCTCCGGACTATTGAGGTCAGCTGTGGGAGAAGCAAGTGCATTAAGGGATCCATAGACACCACAGTTTCCCAAGCTCTGGAACCTTCACGTTCAGTGACACTCTAAGTGACTTCAGATGGTAAGGAGCAGATGCTTTTTAAAATGAAGAATTGGTGATTTATTTTCATATGATGTCCAACAACTATGAATTGATTCTTGTTATCTACTGTAGTTAGGACTCTAATGTAGCCCTGTGCATGGAATTAGCAAATACAGAACACTGTTTTTTTTAGAGAAAGTCAGGGCTGGATCTCAGGGAGCTTCTGGCCACATGTTTATCGAGTGATTAATGCATGCACTTGCTTTATGGGTATTTCTGTTTAAGGACACATCCTTAACATCCATTGTTGATTCAGTTGCATTGACTTCAGAGCTAACAGCACAACTCACACCTGAGGAGGCTGATCTAAGGCAGGCATTTGCTCTATGGGCCCATCACAGCCTCCTCACACTTCGGTAGAGTAGACAACCCTTTGGCACGATGCCACTTCAAAAGAAACATCACACACACACAAATGTGTGAAAAACAAGACCCAAAAGGAGCTGCCAAAGCACAAGTTATTTACAGAAGCAAAGCTTTATTTGACCTCAGCTGGGTGTGGGCATTTGAAGGACCACATGTTTGTTTCACCAGCTTGAATGTCCGCGCTTGGGATGCTGGGGGCACAGTGGGTTTCTTGTGGGGTGGCTTACCTCAAGGTGGGCCGTTTGAAACCCACAGCTGCTCCAAGGGAGAACATTTGAGGTCTTACACTTCCATAAATATTTACAGCCTCAGAAATCCATGAGGACTGTTCTCGTTCTCTTACAGGATGAATGTGTTTCAGAATCGACTCCATGGTCCTGAGTATGGTTCTGAATTTGGCGCATGCCTGTAAAGGACCCGGAGGAGCTGCTGAGTCTTGATTTGGGCATTATACACACAGGTTAGGGAATCTGAAAATACCAAATCTGTGACAAATGAGAACCAGATAGGTCAGTAGTTCTCAACTAGGGGGTAGCAACCTCTTTGAGGTTCTCCTAAGACCATTGGGAAACACATAAATATTTCACAATATATAATTATATATTGTTTTGTGATTAATCACCATGCTTTCATTATGTTTAATTATGTTCAATTTGTAATAATGAAAATACATCCAACATATCAGATATTTACATGATAATTCATAACAGTAGCAAAATTATAGCAACAGAAATAATTTTATGGTTGGGGGTCACTACAACATGAGAGACTGTATTAAAGGGTTGCGGCATTAGGAAGGCTGAGAACCCCTGAATTTGGTATCACAGCATCTGTCTCATTATTTCATGATGCTTAATGTGACTTATATTGTTAAGTGATTTTATGAAATTAAAATCGCACTATGCATGGAAAATGTGTTGACAGTGCTACAGGAATCACCCATGTTTGGAGAATTGTTAAGTAAAAGCAAGGTTTACTCATATTTTTGCAAACTTGCTTTTGTTCCATTTTCATTATAACTGTTGCTGTTACATACCATCCAGTCATCTCCAACTCTTGGCAGTCCTGACAAGAGAACAAACCATTGCCCAGTACTGTGCCATCCTCCCTATGGCTGGGACATGCCCAGCTGTGTTACAGCCACCAAAACCCAAGTACCTTCCGGACTCATCCGCCAGCACGACACCAGGCTGCATGGTGCACGGACCCTGAGGGTGGCATCAACTCACTTTCAGAAGTAGCTCGCCAGACTCTTCTTCCTTTTCTCCCTTCACCCGGAAGCTCTTCTGAAACATGTCATTGGGGGTGACCTCCTGCTAATGCTGAAGATACCCGTCACGTAGCATACAGCCTCTGAACACCACCAAAGCCATCATCGTGTGGAAAACGGGCAGATGGCATCTCTGATGAAATGATTGTCAATTTTTGATGCTTTCATTTTCTGCTGTGGATTGAAAGGCAGAGCGATACCGAAGCAGGATCGTGCGAGGAGAAACAAAGGAGCAGTTAAGAGAAGTCTTCCATCCCAGTTCCCAAAACCAATTTGAAAAAAAAAAACACTAGTAAAAAATAGTCTTTTGAATACCACGTACAATCCGTGTGAAGTCTGTGTGGAGAGGCAACTCTCTTTTATTTAGAACTTGGCTCTCTTGAGTGGCCTGGGGAGACAGGCATCTCATTTTCTGGCAGATCCCAGAGAAACAGCAGTCCCTCGCTTTTCCCTCTGCCAGCATCTCACACAAGCCGCACCCAGCAGTGGCTGCATCTAACAAGAGACACCACCACGAACATGGATTCCCACGCCTTCAGCAGAGATGGGCTCCCAGAGATGTTGACACAAAGAACCGTTCGAGCACGTAGCTTCTTCCCATTTCTGAATGGAGCCCTTCTGATGGCACGCTTTTCATTGTAAAGAAGAAACCAGACTCATGCAGACTCATGGCGGGAGTTGGCACAGTGACATCCTGCTTCAGTGACTAAGGGAGGCTCCGTGGTCATCTGTAGACGTGTCCACACTCTTGAATACCTCTATGTTTCAGGATGGGCTACATTATCTCAATCAAGCTGGAAATGCCTTGTGTTTTAGATTCAATGCGGCCTGACTTCCTTCAGTAGGCTTTCCTGGTTCCCTTCCTCTGTGTTCCCTTGGTGCCTTCTCCTTCCTCCTTTACTAGATCCTTCGCACATACATCTACTGTGCCTCACTGACTATTCTACACACAACACTGACAATATCAGTATCCTCGTGCCTTATTTTAAGAAATGATTTTCTCATGGCTTCTTACAGCTCTTATAACAACCTATACATCTATTTTGTCAAGCACATTTGTACATATGTTACCATCGTCATTTTCCAAACATTTTCTTTCTACTTAAGCTCTTGGCATCAGTTTCTCTTTTTTCCCTCCCTCCTCTCCCTTCTCATCCTCATGATCCCTTGGTAAATTATTTTCATATCTTACACTGCCTGCCGTCACCCTTCACCCACATTCCTGTTGTTCATCCCTTTTGGAGAGTTAAACATTGATAGTTGGATCCTCTCCCCCACCCTGCTCCCTACCCTCATGGAATCATAACTCCCATTATTATTCCTAAGGGTTATCTGGCCTGAGTTCTGTGTATTGAGAATTCTTATCTGTTCCAGTGTCCATGCTCCACTCTAGCAGGATTTGTAAGGTAGAACTGGGGTCATTATAGTGGAGGCGGGGAGTGTTGAGAAGCAGTAAAAAGCTAGAGGGATGGTAAGTGTTTCATCAATGGTATACAGCACCCTGCCTGGCTCATTCATTCCTTGTGACCCTTCTGTGAGGGGATGTCCAACAGGCTACAGACAGACTTTGGGTCACCACACTGACCCTCCTCATTCACATTGATGTGATTGTTTTGGGTCTTCTGATGCTTGATACCAGATCCCTTTAACACTTTATGATCACACAAGCTGCTGAGGAGCCTCATTTTTACAGACTGTCCATGGGATGAGGTAAAGAAGAACATTCAAGTCCTCATCAAACAACACGCAAATGCATTTGGATAAAATACTGTGAGTACAGTAAAAGCAATAAAGAGACAGTGACGAGGAGAAAGTTGTCCACTCCAAATTGGATAGACACGAAAGGGCCCTCAGAGAGATCATTACAAGCTGAGACCTTGAGATCAGAGACAAGAGCATATGGAAACTGTCTATGATGAGGAAGAGCTCTCTCACCATGTTGTGGGAACAGAAACAAGAGTAGTGGCCTGAGCAGAAGAATTCAAGGAAAAGTCAACAGGGAACAAATCCCACAGGACGAGGATAAGGAATGGGCCTTTTATTCCAAAGATGATAGGAAACACCCTCTTCTAGAAAAGACCTTAAATTAGGGCATGAAGTTATCTGATATTTTTTCTTTAAAAAAATGTTACTCTGGTTACTACACAGAAAACAGACGGTGGAGGCTGGAAGGCAGGAGATCCAGAACAGAGTTGGGAAGCTAACATAATTGTGTATATACAAGTGAACTTTGACCTGTAGAAAGCAAGATGTGTGATTTGAAAAGGACATATTTTTAATTCATTGGACATAAGAAGTTAAGAAAGAGAAACAAAATATTAATATCTGACCCAAGCATGAGGCTGAATGATAGCCTGGTTTTCTATAAGAAGGTTGAAGGGTTGGGAAAGGGTACAGATATTAGGGGAAGATTCAAAAGTTGTGCTTGAGAAGTTCATCAAAAATTCAAATGAAGAGTCAAATAAGCTGTTGGGTGGATATTTGTGGGATGCAGTGGACAAGAATGATTTGGACATAGCAACGTGCTCCCCGATGGTCCATCTTTTTCTCACACCCCTTCTCTCCACCTCACCTTAAATTCTGTAGCCTCAAACACTACCTGTGACTGGATGTGTAAAATCAGCCATCTAGTTTTAATCTCTCCACTGAGCTCCACTCCCACATTTCCTAGTATCTACTGACTATCTCTACCTAGACCTAGGTGAACAGTTTTCCATCAGAGTTAGGTGGGATGAGATATTTTTAAAAGCCAACATTGTGTACTAGACATCCTGTTTCTTGGGGCCTGCAGTGAGTCAGGTGTCATTCGGTGAAGAGTTGACCCAGATGTTTTGTACACAAGATGTTTTGTAGACACAAGACCATGTTCCAAACCAAGGTCATCATCTTCCCCCATTCACATTCCTCTTCCCCATCCTTTAGCAAATGGGCCTCCACGAAGTGCTGGTTCTGTCATCGACAGCTCACTGCCATCGAAGAGGGGGCATTTCACATTGTAGTCTTCCTCTCACTCCATTTAATCAGATTGACTCCAGCTACGTTGATCATCAAAGCATCTCTTGCTGCAACTTTTTCTCTCCAGGGTGGTGCTGATGTTACAAGGGTTAGTTCAGGTAGACTAAGGAAACACATGCAGGGAGACTTGCATCTGTATAGGAAAGAGTTTTATATTTAAGAGCAATTGTATATTGAGAAAACATCCCTTCCCAGTCCAGATCAAGTCCCTTAGTCTGATGTTAGCCCATATGTCTGATATTAGTCTATATGTTCCTCTTCAGATTCATGCAGCGCAGCACATGGAATGATGCCAAATGCAGGAAGATCACAAGCCAGTGGGTGAAGAGTCTTGTAGATCCAGTAGCAGTGGAAGCAGCTCCAGGGTTCCGGTTGCCATCAGCGTGGTTCCATGTGACTTGTCAACAGAATGTGTAGCAGAGAGAGAATGCGATCCTCTTCCCAGGGGAAAAGCTATGAAGCTCACCGTATCTTCCAGGTAGATGTTACGTTGTGACCTGCTTGATAGGCCAGACTCTACCCCTATATCCTATTTATTAAGTTGACTTGAAATTATGTAACTGCCTAAAGTTGGAGGTTGGTGTCCACCTACAGGCATCTTGGAAGAATGGCCTAGGGGTCTACGTCTGAAAACCCTGCAGGGCACACTGCTGCTCAGTCAGCGCACTGACACACACAGGTCTTGCTGAGGGTTGGAGCAGATTTCTTTTTCTCCCTTGCCTCTGCTAACTGTGCCAGTGTGCATTTTTATCATCTCTCACTCACACCTGCAATCATCTTCTAACCGTATTCATGATCTCTACAGGTTGAGTGTTCTGACGGCATCCCTACTGCACTCGGGATTGTTTTTCTGAAACCAGGTATGTGATTGTAGTGAATGCATCTCTCAGAGGATCGAAATGACATTCCCTCTCCAGATGCCGATGCTTTTCTTTTCTCTTCAAAATGTCGGCCAAGTCTCTGTGCTTCTGGGACAAATCTCAGGTCTTTATTCTGGCTGATCAAACCCAATGGAACCTGTCCCAACTTAGGTTTGTGACCTCTCTCAAATATCATATTTATGTTCACTCCCTGCTCCTGTCTCCCTGCTGGCCTATGGGTGCTGTGCTATCCTTTCTCAAGCTCTATCCTTCATCTAGAGCAGTGGTGCTCAACCTTCCTAGTGCTGCGACCCTTTAATACAGTTCCTCATGTTATGATGACCCCTCCAATCATAAAATTATTTTCATTGCTACTTCATGACTATAATTTTTCTACTGCTATGAATTTGGCTACCCCTGCGAAAGGGTCATTCCATCCCCAAAGGAGTCTTGACTCACAGGTTGAGAACTGCTGGTCTAGACTGTTCTTTCCCCAGCCTTCCTTGGGCACACTTCCCTTGTTTTTAAAGTTACAGCTCAAACGGATCCTCTCCTGTACATGTAGCCACTCTACTCTCAATGTCCCTGCCTGCAGCACTTGGTACGTCATACTTTCAGAATGTCTTATTGGGTTATAATTATTTGTACTCCCATTAATTTCTCACAAGCAGGGATTGCATCTTATTTATATCTTAATTTCCTGCACCTGGTATAATATCCAGAACAAAGTGTTCTAAAGCTATCTATTGAATGGATAAACAAGACAATGAATTACCTCTGTTCTTCTTGTCCCCATTTGACTTTTATCTTAGTAACTGCCAACCTCCACCCTATTTGAAAACAAGCGAACTAACAAATAAACAAGATCCTATGTTTCTACCAGTTTTGTTTAATGGCCCCTGTAAATATTCACCCCTGTTACAGCTTTAAATACTGTGAGGTCAGGCTAAATCTGAACACTCTTGACAGAGTAGCTGTACCTGAGGTTAGGTAAAAAGATTTCATTTTTCAAGTGGTTTGCCAAAATGGCTAACACAGAAACAAACCAACACTGCTTTAACTATGGGCTTCTTTTTGGACTGTTCAGAGAGTTACTGGTCCACTTTAAAATTAGGGAGGTTCTCCAGGAGAGAAAAGCAGTGGTCATCCTTTTTTGGTTTAACTACAAGTATGTATTTTTCTGAATAGACTACAGAAACAAATCCATAGGCACACTCATATGTGTAGAGGTGAGAATTTTATATAAATGATAATCGTACATTAAGAAAGCATTCTAATCCAGTCTAGTCCATGCTCATATGTCCAATATTAATCCATATGTATGATTCTAATCTATAAAGTTCAGACTCAAAACACATGTAATGACACCAAATGCAGGATGATCACAAGCCAGTGGGTGGAAAGTCTTTGGATCCAGGGATGTTGTAAGCATCTCAGTGCTGGCAGGGATCTCCATGTGGCTTCTCTGGCTTCAGAGGTCTGGTTGCATCAGGGTAGGTCCATGTGGTTTTTCCAGCTCAGGGAACTAGCATAGTTTCATGTATCCTGTCAACTGCAACGTCTCCCAGTGAGTCAGAAAGTGAGAATGTCTTCCCCAACACCAAAGAAGAAATAAAGGAATTCCCAGAATTCTTAGGGGAAGGCCATGCCCACACAGAGGCCTCATTGGCTATATCTTGATTGGCAGGCCAGACTACACCTCTTCACTTGTAATCCTCTCAAATGGACACCAGATTATGTAACTACCATAAGATGGAGCAGCCAATCAGAGACATGAGAATATTTGAATTATTTGTCTCAGCACTTTGATTTTACATGATACGGAGTTCAGAAGCCTTGGTGGCATAATCAGGTATGCCTAGGACTGCTAACCAGACACAACTACAAATCCAGGGACTCCATGAGTAGCCTGCTATTCACAGTTGACGTAGCAAAGGAGGTCTTCAACTGGGAATCACACCCTGTATTTGAACTTTCAGTCTCCTGAACTGAGAAAGTAAATCTCTGTTCTTTCTAAGTGATCCACTGATGGTATGATTTTGTTATGGCAGCACTAGTAAGGATGATGAGACTCCATCTCACAGGGGGAACTCCCTGGAGAAGAATATCATGCTTGTCAAAGTAGAGAGGGGAAAAGCACAGAAGACTTTCCGTGAGAAGGGCTAACTGGCACAGTGGCTGCCACAATGGGCTCATGCATAGCCATGCTTGGGAGGATGGGGAAGATCAGGGCAGTGTTTCATTCTGTTGTACATGACATGTCAGATCCGACTGGACAGCACCTTACAACAACAATGACAAGGTAACAAAGACAGGGTCTGTCATGAATTGTTTCAAAGCCTCCCTCACTCTACCACCATAAAAATAAAAGTTCAGTCATAGTCTTTCCTGGTACCTGTGAATATGATTTGGTTTGGAAATTGGAGTTTTGGAAGATCACTCATTAATTTAACATGAGGTCATACTGCAGGAGGAGGGTAAAATCCTAATCCTCTATGAGTGGATTTTAATAAAAGAGACAGATAGCCACAAAGGGAAGGTGGCCCTGTTAAGATAAAGGTAGATATTGGCATGATACAAGCCAAGAATGACCAGAAACAAAGAGAAAGGGGTCCCTCCTTAAGCTCTGCAGAAGGAATTGACATGACTGACACCTGAATTTGAATTCTAGTCTCCAGTACTAGGGAACAGTAAGTATCTGTTATTAAAACTCGCTAGGTTGTGGCATTTGGCTATGATAGCTCCAGAAAATGCAGAGGAGTTCATCTCCTCTTTTTCCCAAAGCTATCTCTGGAAAATGCAGTCCCAACTTAGCAAATGGTGGCCACTACTCTGGCCGCAGTGTTCCCTCCCTGTCTTGAAATTCTAAAATACTCCTTGTGGGTACTGCCAACCTAGCATCTATAAATATATCAGCATATCATTTTAATTGTTTCTTTTGTGCTAACTATATCTCACTAGCTAAACAACAAGTTGCTTTATGAAAAGAACCAAGCCTCTCTGTTGCTCTCTAATTAGAATGACACAGACTGAAAGGTAAAAGGAGCCGTGGTGGCATAGGGAGTTAAGTATTGGACTGCCAGTCACAAGGTCAATGATTCTAAACCCTGTGGAAGTGATATAATCTTGAGTCAATTTGAGACTATGAAGAGGGAAGGGGTGGAGTTAGTCTGTCAATCAGGTTGCAGCTGGATGACTTCGCTTGTAGCTGCTAAGGAGATAAATAGCTCCCTGGAGGCCAGACTCACTCTCTTTCTTCTTTGTCTTCCAGTTGACAAGTCACAGGGAGCTATGCTGATGGCAGCCAGAGTCTTGGAGCTGGAGGAGCCACAAGGAGACCCATGGCAGCACTGAGAAGCTTCCACCACCATTGGATACACAAGATTTTCCATCCACTGACCTCTGATCTTCCTGCATTCAGTGTCATTGCATGTGTTTCGTGAGTCTGAAGAGGAATTTATAGATAGGTATCAGATATATGGGCTAGTATCAGACTTATGGACTTGAGCTGGACTGGGCTGGAATGTTTTCCTAAATATATAAATACTCTTTTATATGAGGCTATATCTTATACATAGATGAGTCTCCCTGGATTTGTTTTTCTAGTCCACCCAGATTAACACAAATGCACCGGCTGATCCAATGGGGAAAGATTTTCCTGTATTCTCCCATGAAGATTTATAATCTCAGATAGCTGTACTATCTCCTGGGAGGGTTCTGTGAGTCAGAATCAACTCCCTGGCAATGACTTTGGGTTTGGGTTGTAAGTGAGAAATTGGGGGTTCTAGTCCAGCCAGAGATGCCTCTGAAGAAAGGTCTAGGAATCCTTTTCTGAAAAATCAGCCAGTGAAAACCTGGGTGAGCAGAGTTCTTCTCTGACCCACACAGGAACTCCATGAGTAGGAGTTCCCTTAACAGAAACCAACAACATGCCTGATGACTCATTGGTGATCTCAATTGCCCTAGTTGTATCTTTGCCCTAGATCCAAGCCTTCCAGTAATCAACCTGGTATTGAAGCATCCATCTATTCAATTACCAGCATCTGGAAATATGAGAAGAATTAATCTGGTCCAAATTTTCAATAGTCACCTAGTCCTAAAGGCAAAATAGTCACCTAGTCTCTGAGCATGGCCTAGTCTGTGAGCAGTTCCAAAGAATTCACTGTATTAAAATGAAGTGATATCTTTCATATGCTCTTCAAAACTTCCCTTGGCCTCTAAGCTCAGTAGGCCTGGAATTTAACATCTGATACTTGCTCTCTCTCCATTTCTCTCATTTTGTCACTCAAGACAGAATGTTTTCCTTCAGTTGCCATGAATTGGCACTGACTCATGGTGACCGATCCCGTGTTCAACAGTAAGACATGCTACCCAGTCCTATGCCCTTTTCATCATAGTTGGTATGCTCAAACCTGTTTTGTGTTGATAGCTTATCTTGAGTGCTTTCTAACTGTATCAGACAATATTCTCTTGGGTTATTTTTGGTTGATTTTTGGATATAGGACACTAGGCCTTTCTTCCTAGTCTGTCTTACTTAGAAAACTGGGCTGAAACCTGTCCACTACTTGTTTCAAAAATGGCTGATGTGGTAGTTACATAGCCTATTGTCAATTTGAGACTTAAGAGTAAAGGGGGTGGAGTGTAGCCTGTCAATCAGCTTGCAGTTTGATGACATTAATTGGAGGCACCATAGAGATAGTTTGCTGGAGGTGGGACACAGACACACTCCCTGCGAGACATTCCAGCTGAAAAGACACATGTAGCCATGCTAATACTCTGAGCTGGAAGAGCCACATACAGACCCTTGCCAGCACTGAGATGCTTACAATGCCACTGGATCCACAAGACTTTCCAACCACTGACCTGTGATCTTCCTGCACTCAGCTTCATTGCATGTGTTCCTCGAGTCTGAAGAGGATTTTATAGATGGATATCCAATATATGGGCTACTATTGGATTTATGAACTTGAGCTGGACTGAGCTGGGATGTTTTCTCAATATACAAATACTCTTATATAAATCTCTTTCTTATACACATGAGTGTCCCTATTAATTTGTTTATCTAGTCTACCAAAGATTAACACAGCTGATACTTAAAAGAGTAGTGGCATAGTTTCCACCATCATCGTCAAACACAAGCCACCACAGTACGGCAAGACTGTCAGGGGTGACAATTTTAAACACCGTGGGCTTAAAATGCATCACTTATCAATCTGATGCTCTCTGGAAAGTGAAAGAATGGGGTGATAGTAATTGCTTCCCGACAATCTACACAATACTGGACAAAACAAGGCTTATATAGACTCCTTACTTTCACTGCCTCCTGCCCTGAGGACCACTCTTTCCAATGAACAGTCTTACAGAATTATTTTGTGCAATTTCCAGCTTTGCATATCACCATTCCCCCACTGCTGATTTTTCTTGGTTATTTCCAATGCTTACGTTCTAGTCACTGGGTGTTGAGACAACAGAATCTGGTAGTATTCTTTAATTTCTCCATTTTTGGTTTTGCATGGTGTATGAAACTGGACAAAAATTATAATATTAAAAAATTGTAATATTTATTGATCTCTTGTTGGCAACTGGATATTATCTAATCGCTGAGAGCCTTATACTTCAGGCTAGATCTTGAAATATTCTTTTTTTAAAGACAGTTGTGTGGGCACTTCATCCACAGGGCATGCATTTCAATAATTCAACCAAATGAAAGAGTTGTAAAATTATAACCACAACTATTCTAATACATTTCTTCTTCCCTGTACTCATTGTTATGCATGTAATTAGGGTTTTTTTAATTGTGGCAAAATATAAGCAACAGGAAATCTCTCATTTGACAACTTTCATGTGTGTAATTCAGTGTCACTGATTATATTCTTTGTGCTATACAACCATCATTGATATCTTTTTCCAAATTATTCCCCACCATTAGCATAAACTCAATGCCCCTAATCAACAACTTTACCTCCATCACAATGATAGCCATTAATCAAGTTTGGTTTCCCTATTTTTGGAGTTTTCTTGATATCATAAACTCTCACATTTAAATTGATTTTTAAAAGATTTATATATACATCATCACAATACATTCTAATGGTCCCTTCCCTTCCCATTGCAATATTATTTTTGATAATGAGTAAAGCCCCAATCTTCTTCAATTTATCATTTTCAGCACAGTACACCAAATTCTGTTCAATTAAAATTGGCCAACATCAATCCATTGCAGTTCACTAAAATCTAGATTATTGACCTTAATGTGTTCCATTTCAATTTGATGATTTCTAATTTTCCAAACTCATACTACATACATTCCACTTTGTGATTATAAATGGATGTTTGCAGCTGTTTCTTCCCATTTTAAGTCATGCCCCATCGGCAAATTAAGGTCTGGAAACGTTTATTTTCACCATTAAGTTCAACTCTACTTTGAAGAGGCAGCTCTTTCCATTGTATTTTGGTTGCCTTCAAACCTGAGGGGCTCTTCTTCCAGCACTAAATCAGATTCTGTCTATTTTCTACTGATATTCAAAAGGGTTTCAATTGCTAGTTTTTTCAAAATTGGACTACTTCTTTCTTCTTGATATTCTTTCTTTAGACGTGCCAGTGAAAAATCTGTCCACCATGGCACTAAGTAATACATAGAAATATGGTAGGCCTTACTTTAAAGAAAATTACAGCCTACTCCTGTCATGTCATTAGTGGCAATTGTCTTACTTACCATCATGACCCACACAAAATCATGTGTGATTTCCCTATAAGATTGTATGATCCTCAGAGGTAGAAATGGATGCCTGTGTTTTTATATTCCCAATGCCTAGTATATTTCTTAGGAACTCAGGTAGCATAGCGAGTTATGCATTGGGCTTCTAATCTCAAGGTCAGCAGTTCAAAACCACCAGTAACTTCTCAGGATAAAAGTAAAGTCTTTTACTTCTATAAAGATCTTCCATCCCAGAGACCTCAGAAGCTGTTCCACTCTGTCCTTTGGGGTCATTGTGTGTCACATGAAATCTATGGCAGGGAGTGAGCATACTGCCAACTGAGCCCTGATGGTACTGTGGGTTAGGCACTGGACTGCTAACACACTGGCAGTTCAAATCAATCAGATCTGGCATAAAGATGAGGCCATGTGTTCCTGTTTAAAAATTTACAGCGCTATAAGTCTTATCCTGGGGTTTTGAGGGCATAGTAGTTATGCACTGGGCTGCTAACTTCATGATCAGCAGTTTGAAATCTCCGGTTGCTCCATCTGACAAAGATGGGCTTTCTTAGTGTCAAGATGAGCTTTCCGGGGCTGAACCCTGTTGGCATAAGTGGTTGATTGTGGGACTGTGGCCTGTGGGCTTGGTGGTTCAAATCCAGTGGCGGCTTTCAGGAACAGCACTGGGTAGCACCCATGACCACCAGAGGCAGCGATGCCCACCCAACCCCACCCCAAAAAAGATGACCTTTCCTACTCCCATAATGAGTTCCAATCTTAGAAACCCACAGGGGAAGTTCTAATCTCTCTTAGAAGGTTGACGTGAACTTGAAGCAACTTTATGATGTATATAGAGAGAGACAGGGAGGGGTATAAATGAGTTAGAACTGACTTGAGAGCAGTGGGGTTGCTTTGGCTTGGTTTGGGTTGAGTTGGGATGGGGTGGAGTGATTCAGTTCCTGTATCACTGGATATGGTAGGGTCTCAGTGAATGCTTGTTCAACTGGAAAAGTACCACTCTCATCATTCTAGTCTTGTGCAACTTTTAGCATTTTGCAGGAAAATTTCAAACCCATACAAGCCAGTTAATAACTGTGCTGGGATTCCCAGCCTTGTTTCTACTCTACTGAAGAAAATAAAAGTGCTATTGTAATATTTGTGTCTTCTTTCTGAGGATTTCAAAAAGTCTGCAAACCTGGGAGACAAAACACACTACAACCTATCACAAAACGGTCTCTTGCATTGTGGATAAGAGGGAAATAGCACTTTCTTTGGTTTGCTTTTCATACTGCAGTCCATTAAAATAATCACTGTGCTTTTTGCTGGAAGCATCAATACCAACATTGTGTGCTACAGATGAATTCAGCATGAATCATTCAAACCATCCACCTCCTCACCCTCCTATCCACCTATCCATCTACTCAGCCACCGTCTATCTAACCATCCACCCACCCATTTGTCTACTGATGAATATTAATTTAGTGTAAACTCTCACACCAGAATAGTTATTCTTACAGAATTGTCAGCAATTAAAAGTAGGTGGATGGGAGACGATACTATGGCTGTCTAACTTCTCCCGAAAGCATTTGTTACATGTGTTCATATCTAATTGTAAGCAATTTAACCAGAGTTTTTGGAAAACATGCCATATATATTTTAAACTGCCTTTTAAAGAAAGCAAAATAGATCATAAGTTATTTTGAAGAAACCTACTATTGAATCGTTGGTTGCTATTAAGTTATTGCCAACTCATGCAGCTTTCTGTATAAGGGAATGGGAGGGCATTCAGTGAGTAGACACAGGACCTGGAGGGTTAAGAGAACTAGAACATAGGGACTTCAGGAACAAATGAAGAGAAATGATCATGTGATTCTGAGTTAAACTAAGTTAAGCTCTATTGGTAAATTGTAAGCATTGCTGGTGCCAAGTGTGCTAACAGCCTGAATAAATCCAACCCTTGAGCCAAACTTAACTGACCTGATATAATAGCAAATCAGATTCCAGTCACAGGGAAATGAGGGGAAGGAGGAGAGCTGTTTGCCGTG
This sequence comes from Nesogale talazaci, assembly GCA_004026705.1. Taxonomy (NCBI): domain Eukaryota; kingdom Metazoa; phylum Chordata; class Mammalia; order Afrosoricida; family Tenrecidae; genus Nesogale; species Nesogale talazaci. Next base: position 63,083 of record PVJH01008265.1, read on the forward strand.
AATGCTTTCTGTGGTTGTAAACTATCCGAAGCCATTAAGAAATACTTCCATCTAAGAAAATGCTACAAGAACAATTATACCACCACAGCCCATGGTGTTGGCATTCCCCCAAATATACGAACCTTTACATATATATATGTATCTGTGTGTGTGTGTGTGTATATATATATATATATATATATATATATATATATATATATATACAGGCTCCGCCATGCATAGAGCTTCACCTGCTGAGCAAGGCATGGTCCAGACTCAACCCCAACTGCCTTGCTGCCGCGTCTGTTCTGACTCCGAGTGGACCTATGGGACAAAGTAGAACTGCCCAGGGAGTTTCCAAGACTGGAATCAGTACAGAAGCAGATGACCACTCTGTTCCTCAAAGCACCTGGTGAATTTGAACTGCTGACCTTTGAGTTAGCAGCCACCAGAATTTGTAGGCATGGGCCAGTATTTGCTGCAGCTGGGTAAATCCAGGCATAAAAAGGAAGTAATCCTCGGCTGTGAACTCCTTTTCTGGAGCCTTGAGCCCCTTGCACCCTTCAGAGGCTACTTAGTCATGAAACAGAAATAAGAATGGGTTGTCTTTATCTTGCATAATCTAATCCTAGAGAGATTATTATTAGGAATTCGGAGACATTTAGGACCATTTAAAGATTCGCAGGTCCTTGGGTGGTACCAACTGTACACTTTTGGCTACTAATTTAAAAGACGACCGTTGCAACCACAGAGGATAAGGTCTGGGGATTTGATTCTGTAAAGGGGAACAATCAAGACCAGCCTGTGGAGCAATTCTACTCTGCAGCACACCGGGCCACCAGGAGTGAAAACACACTCAACAGCAATGAGTCTGTGCTTTGGGGTTTTGTCCCTGCCCCATGCCCCCCAGGCGTTCTGGTAGCACTGTGGATGATGTGCTAGGCTGCTGACAGGAGCGGCTGACAGCCAGCCTCAAGCACCCTTCCAAATGATCATCAGTCAGGGTGGAACGGTACTGGGACTGTATAACCTTTGGTATGGGATAAAGCTGACTCCCATCAATAAATAGAGCCGGATAATGCAGTCAAAGTGGTAGCATATTTTCTCATGTTTGGGTACTCTCCCTCTGTGACTAAGTTCCAGAACTGTTCATGCACTCTGCACTTCAATTGAATGTCGACTTACAGTATCAAAATCTCCCATTCTGTATGAAAGTTAAATGTTTTTGTCTTCTTCCTTGATCCAGCTCCCCCATTTTAACACCTTTTCATTTTAAAAGAAAAAAAAAAAAACAAGGTCCAAACCATGGCGATAGTTTAACTTGTCAGTTTTTCTGCACTTGGAGCGGGTGTTTGCGCATGTGCTTGACACCTAAGGTTGCATCTGAATGGCTGTGCTGTATATCCATTTAGTGACAGGATTGATGATAGGTTTATGTCTGTTGTTCTGATGCCATGTGATCTACCCATATCTCATTTGCGATCTACTAGCACAGAGGTCGGCAAACTTGAGACCGAAGAGCCAATCCTGTCCCTCCTAACAACTTTAAAATCACTCAAGAGCCTTACATGTTTTTCCAATATGTTTTCCCAATGGAATCACCATGATCTGAAATAATGACCTTCAACTATTTCCAATGTCCCTTCGTAGTCGCACGTTCACATCAAAAGAGCTGCATGTGGTTCGAGAGGCGCAGTGTGCCGACCACTGGACTAGTCGATCGCAATTGACCCCTGCTTTAGGGATTCTGCCCAATAGCAGTGGGTTGGGTTGCTGGGTTTATTGTTGTTTTGGTATGGTCTACCTTCTACTGTAAGCCCCTAATCCTATACTGAACCAATGTACTTACATCCAGCTATGAATAACTGATGATCTAATCGCAGGAGAGCTCGTGTTCTCTCTCTCTGCTCTCACACCACGACAACACATTGCAGGTGTTTCCCTTGAGACAGACCATCAGCCTAGCGCCAAGTACCTGCCCACCTGCTCTCCTGGGAGCAGCAACCCAGGCAGTTGAACACAGACGTTTTTCTCCCCTGAGTTATTTTATAGGGAGGGTTCATTTTGTAATCTGACAAACTGGCAAGTAGGGCCTTCACTCTGATGGACTGTATGGAGGCGGTCCTGCCAGAAAACAACCTTTGAGCCTTTTGAAAGATCTTCATGCCTCATTAGTTAATTAAGGAACCCTGGTAGCCTGATGGGCGAAGTGGCACATTATTGAAAGGTTAATGGTTCTAATCCACCAAGTGTAGGCTGGAGAAGGTTGCGGCAGTCTTCTATAATGATCTTCATTCTAGGAAACAGGGAAGGGCTTCTCTACTCGGTCCTCTGGTGGGGGGGGGTGGGGGGGAGGGGGTGGGCTATGATCTGCAGTCACTGGAGAAGCAGGGGATTGGATTCAGTTCATCTTAGTTTCCTGGTATCCCAATGACTTTGCTGTTATCTAAAGCATGTCAACACCACCTATTACTGCCTTTCCTCTGAATTTCCCTCCCTCACTTGGAATTGCATTCTGCTGGTTGCTTACATAATCCAGAGCCATTTAATGGAATCATCAGATCAGACGTTGGACGCCTGGTGCCCTGTTCTGTTGCTTCAGCCAGCCAGTCCCCTCCCAGGCTTTGGACTCCCAGGCAAGGAGCAGAGGAAAGCTCTGAAAACTCATGCAAATCAGGCCAGCTTCCCAAGAGCTGGAATAACCCGCAGGAGCCTAGTAGGCAAAGGTGTATTTTAGGACAACAGAACTGCATATTTAAAAGTCAAATCCACTGTTACACATTCACATTTCACACTCTTTCTGCTTCTCTGCCCTGCCCTCCACCCCCCAACCCCACCCCATGTCCACATATGCAGAACACAGAGACATAAAGTCCATTTCTCACAGTATCTGATGGTCTTGGCATCCCTTTTTATGTCTCTCTCTCTCTCTCTCTCTCTTTCTCTCTCTCTCTCTTTTCCTGGGTTTGTCTGCATACCTCTTTCTGCACCTACTTCTCTTCTCCCCCATCAGACTTTCCTAGGACGAGCCTTTCATGACAACTAGAAAGTCCTATTACCACATGGCAAACACTATTGGGGTCCTGAGCACCAGTGTGCCCCACCCGTCCTTCGCTTGTGTTTTTGATGCTCTGGCCTATATTACCTTCCTCAACAAGAAGCCCTGGTGGTGCTGTTGGGTGAGCATCAGACTGCTAACTGTTAAGTCAGTGGTGCAAGCCCACCAACTGCTTCAAGGGAGAAATATGAGGCTATCTGCGCCTATGAAGATTTAGAGCCTTGGAATCCCTATTTAAGGTCCCTATGGGTTGGAATCTACATAATGGCAATGAGTTTAAGGAGGGGCTGCACATAGTGGCAGTGGTTGCTATCCTAAAGTTGATGATTTGAACCTGTCCATTGGCACTGTGGAAGAAAGGCCTGGAAACCTGCCTGCAGAAATATTACAGCCAACACAGCCCCCTGGAGCTCAAACAGAACTGAGGCAGTGGTTGATTTTTTTTTTCTAATAAAAGTCTAAGAATATAGAGGTCTTTCAGAGGAGAAGAAATGGCTGTTTTCATCCCTTCAACATTTGGATGCTTAAGAATGATTGGCTGTCTGCCAAAAGATCTATAGAGAAGAAGCATGCCTCCAGGTGCATAGAGTGCCAGGTTTTCTAGCCACGCCAGGCTAAAAATCAGCCGTTTGATAACTTCATGAGAAATGACAAAGCTCTGAAGCCCAGTGCACAGGCTAGCAGGAGTCAGCATACAGTTGTTTTGATTATTTCAGAAGCTTGATGCATGCAGCATTCAGTCCTTGCAGAAGGAGTGTTTCAAATCACCCTGCTAACAGTTTGGGGTGAAGAGAATGAAAAACAATCTTTTGTACCTATCATTCTCCCACAATCTCATTCTCAACCTTCATCTGCCTCAGGTGGACATTCACGGACTCTTTACCAACCTTTCCAAGGTTGAATGGGGATAAAGAAAACAGCCTTCCTAAGGAGAAGCAGGAACGGTGATGGACAATGATTGCAACACGGGTGTTTTAAAAACCAACTCTAGGAATAAAAATATTTTAAGTTGGGAAATAGCCCAGTGAAATCAATAAAATAAGAGACTCGATTTCTAAAGAGTTGGTCCAGAGATGGTGGCATTCATCTATTACATCAGAAAAGATTTTAAGCTGAGAATGTGCCTAAAGATAGACAAAAAGGCTGTGGCAGTCAAGTGCTTATGTTAATTTCATGATTGAGAGGTAGGGGTGGAGTCTAACCTGTCAATCTGGAGATAGGCATTTAGTAGCCAATGAGGTCTCTGTGTGGGCATGGCTTTCTCCTGATACATCAGGGAAATCTCGTGATATTTCCCTCGTGAAGATGAGAAGCGATCTCCCCAGTTCTTGGGAGTTAGTCTCAGAGACAATTAATCATGGATATGTCAAGATGGCAGTATCTGAGGAGCCGGAGAAGCCACATGACTTGGCCATGATGGAGCCAGACCTCTGAAGCTGGAGCGGTCACATGGAGACCCCTGCCAGCAATGAGTTGCTTCTGCCACCACTGAACAAATGGATCTGACCTCTAAGATCTACTGGGTGTTCAGGATATCACCAGTTCTTTCTTCCCCACCCATATGTTGATAGACCCTGAGCCCTGGAAGTGAGGAGCCATGGGGAGACCCCTGCCAGCGCCAGGATTCTGCATCCACTGACCTGTGACTTTGTGAGTCGGCAGGAGACATTATAGACTGGTTTCAGGCATATGGGCTAATATCGGACTTATGACTTTGAACTAGACGGCGTTGGGATGCTTTCTCAATGTTCCATTCCTTTTGTATATGAACCCTTTCCTTATATCCATATACATGTCTATGAAATTTGTTCCTCTTATCTACCCAGACTAACACAAGACACTCTTAGATACCAAGGAGGGCAGAGTCAATGATTGGCAGAATTCTATCCTTCCATGCAAAAGGTGTGGCCTAGATTCCCAGCCGATGCAACTTAGGCGCCGCCCCCACCCATCTGTCATTGGAGACTTCGATGTTGTTGGGCTGCTAAACAGATTTCAGCAGTTTCCAGAATCAGATGGGTGGGGAAGAAAGAACTGGTGATCTCCTTCTGAACACCCAGTAGATCTTAGAGATCAGATCCTTTTGTGCATGTGGTTGTCATGAGCTAGAGGTTGACTCAATGACAGCTCAAGACAACAGGGTTTGGGGTACTGAGAAAAGGGTACATTGGTGCAGGATTTACAATTGTCATGTCCAATGACATAGTAGCAGCATCCCAAGAACATTCCCAAAATAGATTAAAACATCCATACACAGAGATGCTCATCACAAAGGTATTCATCGTGGCATAAACAACTGGAGTATCCACCAACAGGGAAGGGGAAATACTTCGCAGATGTAATCCTAGAGAAATACTCAACAACATGACGTAACCAGATAAAGGCAAAATACCAGAGGGACTACATTATAATGAGTGGCATGGGATGTGGAATTTTTTTTTCCTTCTGGCTTTTAAAAAACACTTTACAAGCTCTTTACAATATGTAAATAGCAGGGCTTCAAAAAGGTTCAGCCTGATTTAGTCATATATAGCCCAAGAAGCAATACTGGAGTACATCCAAAAATTTAAAATGTGAGTGAACAAGAATGCTAACTGGGAAGGGGAAAAATAGGGGCCCAAAGCCAGACTGGAACTGCAAACTCCTTCACAGAAAACGTGGTCAAGGTTCACAATGTATACAAACAACAACCAAGCAAGCACCCTGCCGTAGAGTGGGTTCTAGCTCATCCTAGCCTCAGCTCAAAGACGGATCCTAACCATGAACCTTTCAAGGTGTGTTGCTATCTACAGGCCTGGCACTAACCTAGTGAAATGTCACCCTTCAAGTTCCTGAAAAGACTCAGCACCCCTCTTCCCAATCTCTCTCTCATCCAGGACTTTGACCCATCATTCTCCCCATTCCAAAACACCCAACTCGGTTTCAATTTTAGTCTGCTCCCACTTTGCTTTGTCAGACACAACTGAATGGGTTCAAACCATTTCTAAGTCCTGGCGAATATTGATCTCACAACCTGGGAGTGGGGTGGCATTCTTTTGGCTGCCAGCTGAGAATTAAGGGTATTCCAATGTGTGTGTGTGGGGGGGGGGAGCGGGCGCAGAGCTTGGAAGGTGAGTGCTACTTACCATGTTTCATTGTTAGAGTATCAGCCAAAGTGCTCATTGATAGCACCACAGTAATCTTCTCAGTTCACCATACCACATTTTTTTGCTTTCCTGCTCAGAAAACCCTAGACTCAAAAGCAGTGATTCAAGTACTCACATAAACCTTCTGATGATGTTCATCAGCCAAGTCTCTGAAGCATGGCTCCCTGAGAAAGAAACAGCATAAATGTTTCCTCGTGAGATCCTTGGATTCACTGGTATCTTTCTATAATGATCCTTTATTGAATTAAAATAACCACAGCTCTGATTACCCACCCACACACAGGATTTTCAGAAATCTTGGAGCAGTGAGCGTCACAAATCCTTGAGGGTTGTTTATATATATATATATATATATATATATATATATATATATATATATATGTGTGTGTGTGTGTGTGGATGTATATACATATACACATATTTGCAAATTCAGAGGGCTTAACTAGGGTATCGCTGAAAATACAGCTTTAATGATTTAACCTTACTAAAGTTTTCTGGTAAGATTTTAGTAATTATATGTCAGTGAATAAATAAGAGTGTTGCAACAAGGTTCTGGATGACTCATTTTTGGAAGGGTAGGTCCTGTTAGAAAACTCTCCCCAGGGCCCCATGCCTGGGCATAAGATGTCACAATACCATCAATGAAACCCATTTCTACCCCAATTTGGTATGCTCTCTCAGAACCCGCTGATACAAGAATTGGACATGAAATAGCTTTCTGTACAAAATGTACAGTTACAAAAATAAAACTCCTCCAACTCTGGAGCTCCCAAGCTCCCAAGGTAGCTTTCAGATCTACCTAGATGTTTGCTACTTTAGGAACAATTAACCGTGTGGTCTGAATGCATGAGAACATGCGCTTTTAAACTCTCCTACATTTTCTCCGTCACCTGTCTGCTGGTACATTGTCCACATATTGTGTGGTCTGGATAGGAAGCTGGGGCAAAGGGTTTTTTCTTTTTATCTAATTTGGTTTCTATCACTTCCTGAGCAGCCAAAATAATCTCAACCACATAATATCCATTTAATGACTATGTGCTGAATTTTAAATCAGACACATTTTTAAAAGCTCTAACTGGCCCCCGCCACCACCACCAACCTCACATCACCTACCCCCACCCCACGGGCCACTAGAGTGTAATGGTTGAGGAATGAGCTTTGATTTTAGCAATGCTCGGGCTCAAAGTCCAGCTCTTTCCTTCTCTGTCGTGTGTTTTGGGGCAAGTTGCTCAAATTCTCTGAGGCCCATTTTCTCATCTGAAAAGTAGAAGTCATAGAGTTTATTTCAGATGAGTGTTAAGCAGCTTATCAATGATCCAGTGGCTGCGATAGACAGTAAACCGGAAGTGTCAGTACAATAGAGGTTTCGGTATCGCATCATCGCTTGGGGGTTGCTGGGGGGAAGTGAGTTGCGTAATGAACAGGTGATTTGGTCTTATGAAATTCTATCAGCTTTCTTTTAGAGGAAGGAAAATTCTATTCTTGCTCTTGCTTCATCTGGCTGAGCTTTACTATTAATTTCCTCCCATGATCTAACCTTCAACAAAAGAGTGTCCATTGAGGCTAATAGCTTCCATTTAAACTATTCAGGAGTAATATTCAAGAGAGCGCATGACTAAAGGCATAACCCGTGCAAAGATGTAGATGTAAGTGGAAACATTTCCTTTTGTAGGCTGCCGTTTGCCTTGGGAGAAGGCGAAACTGGGCATGACTTTTCCTTCCCCCCGCATTGGCACTGCCCCAGCTCTCTGGTCATTTTAAATTTCAGCTTTGGTGGCGGGGGGGGGGGGGGGGGAGGACTTGTTTATTTCCTGGAGATTGGGGCAAACAATGGTTCAGCCCTTGGCCACTAATAGAACGACCGGTGATTTGAAATCCACAACAAACGTGCAGGACAGATGACCTGCTGATTTGTCCTCAGGAAGCGCACGCCATCGGAAGCCCTAGGGGACAGTGCTCCATCCTACAGGGTCACTAAGAATCAAGATTGATTCCACGGCAGCAGGCTTATGATTTTTATTTATTTTTTTTTTATTTTTCCGTGTCTCCTCTTGATAACCGACAGTGTATACCACCTTCCCTCCCGATGACGGGGCAGTTCCTCTGCATCACCCAGGTTGCAGCACCCTTGTGTGGGAGCTAATGCCACACCCCCACCTACAAGTCAAAGACAGCCTCAGAAGTGACTGCAGAGGAGATTCCCTGTAAAGCTGGCTCAGGGGATGTGTGTGGGGGGAGACTGGAACCGTGTGCATCTTTTCTGCAAGCCCAGCGCTCGGGGCAAATGTCTACAGCAAGGGCTCTGGGCAGCTGGCAGCATGTTTGTTTTCCAAGGTGGGGAGGTGGCAGGGCTATTTTTAGGATGCAGATCCTGGATTTCCTCGCCTCTCCTAAAGAGAGGCTGCACTCTTTACTAATGAAAATTAATGGGTGCCCTAGGAGGAGGGAGAGGGCGCTTCCAAAGGCTCTTTGAAACCCAAGCATTCAATGCCAGCCAGGAACAATGCTGTGCCCAGCCTTAGGTGTTGGCACCACCTGCTTTATTCCAAATTCCAAGAAGACCATGAGGGAAGGGAAACACAGAACTAAAAATAGGCCCTCCCTTACCCATTCTGACCAACCCACGGTCTGGCCAGACCACTCCAGTGGATGGCCCCCAAGGCAAGGGTTCATGGGGTCAATCTGCATCCCTATGCACAATCCTCAGACCATGCACAATCGTCAGTGATGATTGCTTGCACCTTGAATGCTAGAATCAGATGGGCTAAGTATAATTGCCAATCACAGGATATGTGTCTGAGGTTGCGTGAAAGCTCACAGCGTGGCATGGAGACAAACCATTTCGTGACCTCTTTCTATGTCACCTTACAGCATCATCAGGCACGAAAGTGTTCTGGTGCTCCCCCTGCACAGAGGGGTCAGTCTGGTGGCCATTTTTGGTAATGGAATGGAAGCCTTTATTTTATTGTTTTTCTTTCCCCTTAGTTGCTGATGCTTTCTGAAGAAAAAAAAATGTTACTGAGGTAGGTTCACAAATACTGATTACTTCAAGACTGCAGTGAAAACGCCAGAAAATTCGATAAAGTCGGGGAATGTAGAAACACCAGCAGTAAGTAAACCTACAGCATGTCCCTGTGGAGAGTGCCCACAAAAAGCACACGGTTCCCAGTGTCATCGTCCCAAACCAAACTCACTGTCTCCAATGCCGATCCCAAATCACAGAAACCTTAGAAGACAGGGTAGAACTGCCTCTGTGGGATTCACAGACTCTCGCTGTTTATGGGTGCACGAAGGCCTCTCTCTCGGAGAAGCTGGTGGTTTTCAACTGCTGATGTTGTGGATTGTAGTCCAGCAGGTAACCTCTGCACCACCAGCATCACTGTCATGGGGTCAGATGGACAGCTCTGGCCAGAATGCATTAGGAAGCTCAAAAAGTGAATGCGTCTAGAATTTTATCCTTATAAGGGCTTAGCTCATGAAAAAGTGTGTCTGCTGTCATCATTAATCACAGGAGCATCTTAAGCAAGAAGAATCCATTTCTGCTGCAACGCTGCACGGAAAGTGGACAGCCTGTCATTGGGGTGAGGTCCACCCACCGGGAAAGCAGGGTGACAGATTCCCATGAGTGCACTTTGAGGGGTGACCAGTGAGGAGAAAGAGGAGGATGTACAGGAGCCCCCCTCCCTCCCCAAGTGAACACAGTGTGCTCCCACGCAGTCCACGCTTGATTTCTTGCATGAATCTCGCGCTCTTGAAAGTACAGTTCTAGCACGCAGGTCATGCTCTCTCCAAATGGTATGCTGCTGCTGCTGCTGGTGTTCTGGCATGGGATGATGGGTAACTACTACGCCTGGCATCTGGAGAAAAGGAAGAAGTTTTCTTTGTGTCTGCCTTTACCTTGCTCATGATTCTGCTGAACAAAAGAACAAATTCTGTGGCTGGTAAGTATACGAGCACTTGTCTTGTGTCTCAGGGTCCCCAAGGGAAGAGAAGAATCATCCAGCAGATGTGTCTTGTGAGGACTCCCAGAAGCTGGCTGGCCCTGAACCCTGGCTCTCTGCTCTTACATCCAAAGCAAATGCCGTTGAATTGATTCTAATGCATGGCAACCCCGCGTGTGTCAGAGTAAGATTGGGTTCCATGTGGTTTCCAAGTGCTAAGTTTTTGCTTGGTTCTCTTGATTTGTTTCCTGGGTGGTTTTTGTTGTTATTGTTGTTTTTTAAGTCGATTTCTTGTAAAGCACCTCTGGATGGACTTAAACAGACCACTTTTCGATGAGTAGCTGAGCACCTGTCATCACCACAGGGACTTTCCCTTTCCCACACAAAGTTAAATTGTACTTGCAGCTTCCACCTCTCGCTATATGTGCCTGAAAGCCCTTCTTCCATGAGTACACTGGAGAGCAAAGAAGTCCTTAGTGAATCAGTCTTTACCCCCAGATCAGAACTCACTTTCTTGGTCTCAGGTTCACAAGCCTGGCTCTGATCTGTGATCTGCGGAGCTCTGGATCCTGTCAATCTGCCACCAGGTTGAGCTGATTTGTTTTGTTTTGTTTTGTTTTGTCACTTCATGTGATGTATTGGTTTATATATATAAATATAAATAAGTATATATACGTAAAATTTATATATAAATATATACTAATATATATTAGTATCTCTGCAACTCTATCTAGATAAGATAGGCTGGATGAACAGTCTGGAGGAGAAAACAATGGGATTGATGGTTCTGGGGCGACATGGAAGACGAGGAGGGGGGAGTAAAGAAGGTGGTATTGTCCATCCCAAGGATAGGGGAACAACAAGTGATCCAAATCAGTGGCAAGGTGGGTGTAGCAGGCCTTGTAGGGATTGATCGAGAGTAATGAAACTGAGAGAAATTACTGAAACTCAAATGAAGGATATGCATGATAGTGGGATAAGGGAGAAATAAAAGGAAATAGAGACAGGAACTGGGAGGCAAAGGGTGTCCCCAGAGGTTTAAATAAAGATATAAACATAGTTAAATATATTTATATAAAATGATGGGGAAGTACATCTATGTGCATATACTTATAGGGTTAGCATTAAGGCACCAGATGGACATTGGATCTCCACACAAGTACTTCCTCAATGCAAGAACATTTTGTTTTATTAAATTGGTATTCCTTGATGCTCACCTTTTCGACATAATCACTGAAGACAAATGTGTGCACAAGCAAAAGTGGTGAAGAAAGTTGATGTGTCTGACTATCAAAGATATAGCATCTGGGGTCTTAAAGGTTTGAAAGTAAACAAGTGGCCATCCAGCTCAGAAGCAACAAAGTCCACATGGAAGAAGCACACCAGCCTGTGTGACCATGAATCAATGGAATCAGTTAGCAGTCATCAAAGAACAAAAACCATATCATTGTGTGACCACCTTCCTGATAGGATCGCTGAAGCCAAAAGGTGTGTATAAGCAAATGTGGTGAAGAAAGCTGATGGTGCCTGGCTATCAAAAGATCTAATGTCTGGGGTCTTAAAGGCTTGAAGATAAGCAAGCAGCCATTAGCTGAGAAGCAACAATGTCCACATGGAAGAAGCACACCAGACTGTGTGACCATGAGATGTCTAAGGGATGAGATATCAGGCATCAAAGAACTAAAAATTATATCATTAAAATGAGGGGAAGTACAGATTGCAGACCCAAAGCTCATGTGCAGGCAAAGTGACATCCCCTTACAGGAAGGCCATGGGGAGGAGATTAGCCAGTTAGGGTAGAGTATAGCAATGATGAAATATGAAAATTTCCTCTAGTTCCTAAATGCTTCTTTCCTCCCACGATCATGATCTGAATTCTACCTTGCAAATTTGGTTAAACCAGAGTTACAGTTAGACACTGCTACATATTGGAACTGGAAACATTGGGAATTCAGGACAGATGATCTTTTAGGACCAGTGGTGAGAGTGGTGATACTGGGAAGATGGAAGGAAGGTGGAATAGAAAGGAGGAACTGATTAAAGGGATCTACATATAACCTTCTCCCTGGAGTATGGACAACAGGGAAATGGGCAAAGGGAGACATCAGACAGTGTACAATACGACAAAATAATACTAATTTATACATTATCAAGGACCCATAAGGGAGAGGGGAGTGGGGAGGGCATAGAAAAGGAAAGCCCTAATACTGAGGGCTTAAGTAGAAAGAAAAAGTTTTGAGAAGGATGATGGCAACACATGTATAAATGTGCTTTGCATATAATGGACATATGTACAGATTGTGATAAGAATTGTATGAGCCCCCAATAAAACGATTAGATGCTTATGAGGCATTAGGGAGATTTAATCAGTAACCCCAAACCTGTTTGTCGAAAATTGACACCACCTCATGGCAACCAAAGGGTTTTCAGTCACTGGTTTGTAAGAACTACCACCTGAAATCCTCTAGGTAAATGTGACTCTCCCACCCTTCGGTGAATAGTTGCGCAAGGAACCGTTTGCAGCTCCCAGGAACTCCTAGGAAGAGAAACTAGCTCTATCACGGAGTCCCGCAGTGGTACAAATGGTTAATGAGCTCAGCTACCAGAACATTGGAGGTTCAAGGCCATCCTAGGATGAAAGGCCTCGTGATCAACTTCTTTCAAATCTGCTGCTGGAAACCCTGTGGAGTACAGGTCTACCCAGGCACACAGGAGGTCACGAGGAATGAGAGTGCACTCAGTGGCAACTGGTTGGGGAACTAAAGACAGGGAGACACCTAGAGACCTGGTGTTCAAAGAATGATAAGCTGACAAGGAAAAAAGAAAAGGTTTGAAATTGGGTTGTGAAGCACAGACAGTATCTTCATAGCCACCGGGTAGATAAGGTGCCATTCCAGGTGATGAAAGCAACCGCACAGGTGAGACACATACAGCATTCCTGCGAAATACTAAGATGACCTGGCACATTCTTTGGGTTGCTTCTAGTCTCTGTGCCCTACTTGACAGGTGCTTAAAATGGGGGAGATAATGGAACCTACCTTGCAGGAATTTTAACTGGGTTAAAGATTTCATATTTATAAAGCATGTCGAACAGTTTCTGGGGCAGAGTAAGTACACTATAAATGTCTGCTAAATAAATTAGTTGAGAAGAAGCTATATTTGGAGAGACAGAGGGGAAGCGATGGGGAGGAAAAGTAAAAGCAGAAGCATGCAAAGAGAAGTAGAAGGGAAATGAAAGCCACTTGTGTAGCGATGAGAAAGAGCATGCTTCACAAGGACTTTCTCACTCTCAGCCACTGAGTTGATGCTGAATTATCAGCACTCTCCAGGGCAGGGTAGAACTGCCCTGTGACTAATGGGCTATGGGAGTAGACAGCCTTGATTTCCTCCTGTGGAGTGGCTGGTAGTTTCGAACTGCAGACCTGGCACATCACAGCACAACGCATAACCACTGCACCACCAGCGATCCCTAGCAATGACTTTAGGGAAGGCTATTCCAGCAGTGGTGTGTGGGAGGTGTAAGAAATGGGGAATCTACAACGAAAAAGGATAGTCCTCAATAAATATTTCTATCCTAAGAGGATGAGTGAGACATTGGTGGTGGTTCCTTGGTGCAATTCTCACCTTGCATGGGGGAAGGTTAGCTTCAAGTTGTTGGCAGTGGACTTCACGTGTAACCACCACCTGCCCGTGGAGCTTTTCCTGAGGCTCTGATGCTGAACACCTCCCCGTGGCACTTCCAGATTAAGACACGTAAGAGGTGAAGGCCTGGATTCCAGAAATCAGTCAATGGATGGCTTTTCAGATCAGTGAACCCATCTTTGGAGGTGCCTTTGAGTAGACTGGAATCATCTACCTCTTGGTTAGCAACTGAGAACATTAATCCTATGCACTGCACAGGGATGCCTTCCTACGACAAGGAGCTTAGGTGGATTCACATACTAGGAATCCATGAGACTACCTTGTTATCGTGTAAACAACCTGGTAGAAAGCTCTTCATCTCTTTTCTCCCAATTTCCATTCCTTATAGGGCAAGACTGTATGTGGAAAAGCTCTCGGAAGGAGGCTATAACCCTTAATTCCTTCATGCTGAAGTCTGAATTGGTTTATTACATTAGCTGAAAGGCATTTGGGAAAGGCAGAAAATATTTTAGAAGTAATGACTCACCTAGCTTTCTGCTCCATGCCCTCTAGTTTCAAAAAACGAAGCAAAACCAAACTCACTTTCATTTGATGCCTACAGGACAAGGTAGAACTGCCCCTTCGTTAGTCTGGGTAGACTAGAGAAAAAAACTCATAAACATGCATGTATATGTATCTATATATGGGAGACATCTATATACAAAAGGAATGGAACATTTAGAAAGCATCCCAACCCAATCCAGTCCAAGTTCATAAATTCTATATTAGTCCATATGTCTGATACCAATCCGTAAGTCCTCTTCAGATTCATGAAACACGTGCAATGACGCCAGGACCATCACAGGCCAGTGGGTACAGAGTCTTGTGTGTCCAGTGGTGGTAGAAGCATCTCAGCCCTGGGAGGAGTCTCCATGTGGGTTTTCAGGCTTCCGAGGTCTGGTTCCATCAGGTAAGTCCATGTGGCTTCTCCTTTGGGATGGCTCACAGGGAATCAGCCTTGTGTCCTGTCAGTACAGCATCTCCAAGTGACTAAGTCGATAGTCACTCACTTCCACATGAAATGTCATGAGACTTCCCAGAATTCTTGTGAATTCCCAGAACGCCCACACAGAGGTCTCATTGGCTATCTCCAGATTTACAGGCTGGACACCACCCCTACACTCTTAATCCATTTGGCACCAGAGTACATGACAGCCCTTGTGAGTTTCCAAGACTCTTTAAGGGAGGAGAGTGCCCCGAATTTTCCCCAGGAGCAGCTGCTGGATTTGAACCTCGGACCCAACAGTTAGCCGCCCAACATGCAACCAGTCAACCAACATAAGTTTTTGAATGCCTTTTGACTTAGATGCTGAGAAGATGGGGACCACATTTTACCTCCTCCAGCAACACAGAGGAGGATCCAATGGCACACCAGCGCAAGACTAATTTCTAGGACTCATGAGTCAGACCTGCTTCCACCCTTCAACATTATTTACCCTATTCGGATACCATCCATTCCACCTACAGCACCCCCCTCCGCCATGGGTTCAATAATCTCTTGTAACGGCCACTCAGAACTCAGGGAATAGGGGTGATGATGGGAGGTTACTGGGGAAGTCTACTTCTAGGCTTCCTGGGTTTTTAAAAACACAGCTCTAATTTGGTTTTAATTCTACAGGTTAGCACAAGCGAGGATCAGAAAACATGCAGGGTACAATCTTTTGTTCACAGCAGCACATCTTCTCCATTATGGTAGCAGGTTTGTTTCTCTAGTGCTCACCTTCTCAGCTGCCTGACTCATTGGTCTTTGCCCTGCTTGGGTATTTACAAAGCTCCTTTAGTGCTGATAAATGGTCCATGTCACTCTATAAACCAGTCATCTGCCCAAAGGCACTTAACTCTCATCCAGCCACTCCATCTCACGGTCTCTGCTGCCACCTTGACTCTTCCTTCCTCGTTTCTGCTCCTTCTCCTTCTCCATACAGGGATCCCAGTGAGAGTGGTTCTCCCTTCTGCTGGATTTTCTCCTCCTGTTTCTGAGAAGGCCTGAAGACAGGTGAAATGGATCAATCTCCCTACTCAGAGTTTTCTATTCCTAATTTGCATGCCTCTACCCATTTGGTGGGAATTACAAAGATTGTGGATAGAAGACCCATAGCAAGTAATTTCATTTCACCACAGATATCAAGGAATAATTTTGCATTGCAATTCATAACACATAAACATATGGCACTTATGCTGAACACAGAAGTCCTCACAATTGTCCAATCCACTTTTTAAATGTTCTCTTCCTGCATCATTTCATTCCATTCTTGTTCTTCGCTGTCATCGAGATAGTACAATGGAACACATTTCTGGACCATCGCTACTGGCGGTTGCAGATGAGACACTGAGGATCCATATGGTTCTCGTTAGCTGTTTTTCAGAGGTAGTTCACAAGGCCTTTCTGCCTAGCTCCTCTTAGTGGGGAAGTCCTGCTGAAATCCAGTCAGCTCATAGCCACACACAAGCCTCCACTGACAGGAGGGTGGTGTCTGCACGTGCATTGCCTGGGAATTGAACTTGGGCCTCTGGCATGAAAGGCAAGAATTCTGCCAGTGAATCACCATTGCCTTGCTTCTTACCCATTCTACTTTCAAACAGGGCACTATTACCAGCCACCCTACTGATGGGATGGCCATTGATGGGCCCTGATCTGTGGTTGGAAAAGCAATGGCTCAGGCTGTTTGACTGTCACAGTGAGGTTCTGCCTGAGGCAGCCACCAAGAAGACACAGGATTGGGGATGAATCATTCAAGTTCAAGACAAATGTGATGACTTGTCTGACTCTTGCCTCTAGTCCTGTTCTAGTCATTAGGCTCTTGCTTTGTTTCTTGGACTCCAACTCTAATAATGAAATTGCTCTTTTGGATCCTAGTACAATAGCCCCTTTTGTGTTGTCCTCATACCCTGCAGCCTTACAGCTGAACTCCCGGCCCTGTAGCTGTGTGCTTCCTTCAAGCCCTCACTGACTTTGCACTTTGTACAGGGCTCTCAGCCGCTGTACCGTGCTGATGCACACGTGCACACGACCTGCTGCTTACCACTGAGTCAGCCTAGCACTCACTTGCTGCATTTTATTCCTGATAAATCCCAGATAGCTCTGTCTAGCCTTTCAGTGGCCTCTGAAAGCCCCGTTGAGTTACACAAACATCACCTTGACCTGGTATTGGGAATAAGATATAGGAGTGGGCACTCTGGAATGAGGGTGCTGGTTAACAACCCAGATCATCTGAGGTGAGGACTTCAGAGGGCAGTGCAGAAAGAGGTCAGAACCAACGAGACCCTAAGCAGGGGGAAATGGAGGCACCATCCCGAGTCCCGCAGATGTGGTGATGAGCCCTGGATCGTTCCCTTCTACCTCTGTGTCTTTGAGATAATCACACATGTGTTGGGTGCCATCAAGTCAGTGCTGACTCTCAGTAGCACAGTGGTCCTGGATGCTGAAGTCCAGCTGCTCCAAGGGATTTTCTCTTGCAGGGTGGCTGGCTGGACTCAGAAAGTCAATTGTTGGGTTTGAAAACTTGAGCTCAACTGTGGCACTCCTAAGACCCTCTTGGAATCACACAAAACCCAAACCCACCATCGTTGAGTTGTTTCAGACCCATATTGACTTCATATAGGGTTTCTATATCTTTGTAAAGATTTGTGGGAGCACATGGCCTCCTATTTCCTCTGAGGAGTGGCTGGTGGAATTGAACCACTGACCTGGAGGTTAGTTAGCCTGGTCCAATGCTTACCCAGCTGTCTCATCAGGTCTTCTTTGGAATAATAAATAAACTCCAACCCCAACTGTACATCTTTACCGAAGCCACCAGCCCTCATCTTTTTCCACAGGGGCAGCTGGGGCGTTTAAATCACCGTCCTTGCTCTTAGCAGCCCAACATTTGCCCCACAGCAGCAAGGAGTCCGCGTTAATTATTCCTGCTACAGTGGTTGGTGGTAACCACCTGGTGAGCTGCCAGACGAGGGACGTTGACATTTTAAGAGAAGACAAAAATTAGACATTTCCCCTTCAATGTTGTCCCTTAAACACATCTGCTGAAGTCTTAACTCCCAGGACCTATAAAAGGGATTCTGTATGGAAGATTGGGTCTGTGAAGCTATGATCACTTAGGTCAGTGTACGAACTCACTGTAGTAGCATGGTGCATTCTAATTGAACCAGAGTAGGATGCTACTAAGCGAAGGAGAAGAGACAGGGGGACATACAGAGGGATGGCAGTCAGGTGCACATGGAGAGTGAGATTGGAGTTTGGCTACCACAGCTTGAGCTTTAGCCTCTGCAACTGTGAAACCATGCATTTCTGGATGCTTCAAACCACCCACCTTGTATTATTTGTTGTGGCAGCCCTAGGAAACTAAGAGACTAACCTAATGGAAAAAATCGCGAGTAATTTGATTTCAGGCATCATGCTGAGGGGTGGAGGGTATTATTTTGGCAAGGGCCGTCTCATTGGTACCTCTCAAAAGTGTAATTGGAGTGGAAGTAGGTTTCCAAGTTGGCGCCACGACCCATGACATCACTGGATACACTTGGCCTTGGCCCTTAGTGTGGTGGAGCAGAAGCAAAATATCTTTCTTCTTTTCTCAAAGGTCACAGCCCTCTTTACAGTCTCTGAGAAAAGCCAATGATGTCAATCGCTTGCTACACCACCAAACACCATCACCTTTACGCAATATTTCACTCGTTTAATTCAAATACAACTAATGCATTTATCCCCCAAGAACTCTATCTTTCCTCCACCAAAACTAACTTTTGCAGCATTTAATTTTTTTTCCCACATTGAGTTCAGTACTGTATGTGGAAAATCTGCATGAAAGCATGTGTAATCTGAAAATGGATTAGGTAGGCTTATATCACACTCCTCTGTTTACACCTTTCTCAAACCGGTGTCTATGTGTGTATTTGTGTGGTGTATGTATCTATATAACTGGGTATGTTTATAATATTCAGGCATATGCTTATAAATATTCATAAAGCAATTCATACATAAATGAATAATTTTGCTTCCTTAGCATCACCCGATCTGTTTATAGAACTTCCTTTCTGTCCAAGTTGAGCATCACCTCCTAAAGTTCCCTTCAAACACCTTCTCTCAGCTAGCATTCTGTTAAGTAGGTGAATATGCCTGATGTGACTCATAAAATGTACAGTACCACTTCCTGTGAGCTGCTCCAACACAATTCACCACAAGCGTAGGGGCTTCCAGCAGCAGACACTTACTGCCTTACTCTTCTGGAAGTCCTAAAATAAAGGTGTTGGTAAGGCGGTATTCATTGTGGAGGAATGAGGGGAGAATCCGTTCCTGGACCTGTTTGGCTCACAGCCTGCCTGACCCCTTCCATTCTTCCAAAGCCAGCAACATGGCAATCTCTCCGTTTCAATTTTCAATCTCTCTGTTTTCATTGTCAATCCTCTCTGACTTCTGCTCTCCTGCCTCCTTCTTCTGAGGACCCTGGATTACATTGGACCCATCTGGATAATCCAAGCTAGCTCTCCATTAATCCAGGATAATGCTTCACCTGGAAATATTACACTAATCAGTATTTTCAATTCAGATATAAATGTCATTCTTCAACTTCCCATTAGTAAAAAGGGCAGATATGTAATAGTTGTCTTCACATCAATGTATTCCTTATAAATGGAAGAGGTGAAGTTTACTCACAATTATAAGGATGCGTGGTCTAATGGCCCATTTCTCTGAGTGTCTTGCTACTAGTGATTTGGTATTTGAAATTCCTCTCTGTATAAGGTTTTGGTTGTTTTTTTATTTCAAAACCATTCTATCAGGAGATAATACAGATAGCAACCATAGTTCAACCACATCAAGCAGTGTTGCACAACTGCTGCCACAATTGGTTTCAAAACATTTTCTTCCTTCTTGAACTCCTGGATATCAGCTCTTCATTATCTTCCTCACCCCCAGCGTACCCCACAAGAGCACTTATTCTACTTGCTGTCTCTGTAGGTTCATCAATCTTTGGGTTTCCCAAAAGGAAAAACATATAACTAAAATTCAAGAGGACTACCCCAATGACAAAATATCTCTGAGATTAACCCCAATATGAAAACTAAAAGTGTTGGTCATCAGATCAGGTCCAATGTGCATCCAAGGGGAGATGAATGGGTAAGGTTTTACCATTCAAGTCAGGTTTATCATGCTGCTATCCTATAATGGCCTCTCCCGTTCTCTCTGTTTGGTAATCAGGTTCTTCCCATCCATCTATTATGGAAAGAGAGTTATTTCATAGCTACTCCATGTAGAGCAGAAGGAAACACTGCCTCCCAGCCGCCACATACTGTCCTCACACAATGTCATTGCTGGGACTCTTTCCCAAGCATGAGCCATGTGGTCATCCCCCTTGAGGTTATCAACTTGAACCTGAACTACAGTGTAGGGGTGAAGTCCAACCTATCCATCAGCTCACAGCCAGATGATGCTTCCTTGGAGGTGTGGCCTTTTTGATGAGTCTCCTTCCCTCTATCCTTCCCTCTCTTCCCCCCCCCCTTCCCATTGTGGAACCTTTCTCCACCTCCGGGGCAGCCCCATGTGAACCACCAACCCCAGAACTGACTGGCAGGACGCCATGTTCCCACTGACCTTGTATCCATGATGTTCTGAATCCTTCGTCCTGTGGCCTCCCTGCTTCCCACCCTCCCTTTCTGCGTCATGGGCCTGCCACTACATGCTTCTCAACTCTCCTTAGCCATGGAGTTGAATTAGACTGGACTGGGACATCTTTCTGATATAGCAGTACTTCTCGATATAGCATTCTCTCTTATACAGATCCCCTTCCACTGGTTTTGTTTCTCTGGACCAGGGGTGTCAAACTCAACTACAGCGAGCAACTTTGATTTTGTGATTTTACTCATCTTCAGTAGTTAAAGGGTTAATGGGGTAATTGTGTATACAGTAGTCCTTGATGGCCTAGCGGGCTATTGTCATTATGACAATTTTTTTTAATCTTTTCATTTTATTTCAGAGTATCGTGGGCCACAAAAAAATTATCTCGTGGGTCTGTGGGTCACCCATTTGACACCGCTGTTCTGGACAACTCACCCTAAGGCAAGTCTGAAAAGGTCCCAGCTGCTTGGTGCTGCCTGAGTACCCACTGGGGGGCCATGACCACAGAGGAGGGCCACCTGGCACAACCACTGAAATCGAAGTCCCCACTGGAAGGAGAGGCCTCTGGGAGCAGAGTGGAGCTATGTGGTCCAGGTTCCCAGAAGCTGCTCTGAGACCCTCCTCTCAGGAAAAAGGCACTCAGCCATTGCTGCCCTGCTCTCTGCCTCTTTAATACACAAAAGAGTCAAAGAGTAGATTTTCACCACTCTCCCAAATGTCAGTTATCAGGTCCCACAATGGCTGATAAAACAGGAGTCAGTTTCTCTGTCTTACCAAGTCTTACCAGCTCACACAGCCTTATCTGGTCGCTCACCAGGTCTGGTCTCTCAGCCCTGCCCTCACCTTCTCTAGCCCTGGAGTCATTCCTCACTCCAGCCTGTTGATCCTCCTAAGACGCACTGACCATCCTCTTCAATGTAGTGAGGCACCTAGGTGGTGCAAGCGTCTGACAGTGCTGGTTTGCTAACTGAAAGTTTAGGGCTTTGGGCCTCTGGAAGAAGACTTTTGGTTAGGAACGCTTGGCAAACAGCTTCCAAAAACTCACCACAGAAAAGGGTTCCACTCTGACACAGGGCCTTGCCACGAGTGAGATGGGCATGAAGACAACTGTTATGTTCTTTTTGACTTCTTATGTGATGGTGGAGCCAGGATGCTCCATTTCCTTTTATTTTCCTGTGTCAGTCTGGGTAGACTGGAGGAACAAATTTCATAGACATGCATACGAATATAAAGAAAGGGTACAAAAGGAATGGAAGACTGAGAAAGCATCCCAACTCAGTTCAAAGTCATAAGTCTGATATCAGCCCATATGCCTGATATCAGTCTATAATGTCCCCTTCCAACTCACAAAATCACAGGTCGGTGGGTGCAGAATCCTGGCGCTGGAAGGGGCCTCCCCATGGCTCCTCGCTTCCAGGGCTCAGGGTCCATCAACAGCATCCAGGGTGGCAGAAGCAACTCATCGCTGGCAGGGGTCTCTACATGGCCACCCCAGCTTCAGATGTCTGGCTCCATCAGGGCAAAGTCATGTGGCTTCTCCCCCGGTTCCTCAGATGCTGCCATCTTGTCTTGTCCGTGATTCATCGTCTCTGAGACTAACTCCCAACCACTGAGGAAGATAGCTTCTCATCTTCACAAGGGAAATATCACGAGATTTCCCAGAAGTCTCAGGAGAAAGCCATGCCCACATAGAGGTCTCATTGGCTATCTCCAGATTAACAGGTTAGACACCACCCCTACATCTCAATCATAAAATTAAGATAAGCACATGACTGCCACACTTCCTCATGCTTATGTTCTTATATAAACTCTGTCCTCTGATTCCCTTGGGAACTCTCTCCGGGTGTTCAAAAGTCTGTTAGGAGATTAAAAGAAACAAGACAGAAAGAAACACCGAGTGTGGACTATTTCCTGCTTTGTAAATTCTGGCTTGAACAATTCCACTTCTCCTCCAGGCACAGCCGAGGCCGCTAACAAATGAAATGTCAGGCAGGCGCGGGAGGCAGAGAGAAACAAAACACCAAGACTGATCTTTCAAGATGTGTTCTTGCAATTAGTGTCATGACAGGGGAGGTCCTGGGTGCTAAGTGCCCCGGGAGGCAGCTGGCTCACCAGGCTGATCAAGCAGAGCTCATGAAGGAATCTGGAGACAGCGGAACGTGATTGTGAGAGTAGCTTAGAGCCATTTAAAGGTCTTAAGATGGCAAGGGAGTTGTGTGTGTGTGTGTGTGTGTGTCATGATAACATGTTGGTTCTTATTTGACTTCTTATGTCAGAAAACCAGTTTGGCTGCTGGATGAAGTTTATTTGAGGGAACAAAGCATCCTGCGCTGCAAAAATTAAAATAAAATGAATCCTTAGCTGGACAAATGCTGAAATCATTCTAGGATATTAACTGGAAAGTGGTTGGTTCAAATCCATTCTGGGGACAGCTCAGAAAAAGAGCCAGGTAACCAACTTCCATAGGTGACAATTTTTGAAAACTCCACAGATCACTGTCACAATTTTGTGCACAGGGGACAGGGGCTGGGCTGCCATAAGCTGCTGTTGAGTTCACAGCCACTGTTTCGGTTGCTTGGTTCCAGGAAAGTCTTTAAAACACAGGTATGTGATCAAAGTACTCCTTGAGTTGGCGGTGGGCTGACAGAGTGACAGTGGGTGGGGCTGGTGGCTTTGTGGAGTTTTCAGAAGATCTGCCTGGTCAGCCTTGGTGGCCAAGTGCATGTGGGGGTTGAGTGGGGAGAGTTGCCTTTGTTGGTGGTGATGATGATGGTTTTTGTTTTTGTCATAATGTGACTGCTAAAGTAAACCAGAGTCATCCATAATCCATGGGCAAGCAGATGGACTCTGGGATCCCATTAAAATTCTTGCCCCAGTCTAAGCACAGTGAGTTCATTTTTTTAAATACAGATTTTATTTGGGGCTCTTACAGCTCTTATAACATTCAATATATCATTCATGTTAAGCATACTTGTACACATGTTGCCACATTCATCTACAAACATTTTCTACTTGAACCCCCCTGCATAAGTTCCCCTCTCCCTCTTTCCTCTAGTTCTTTATTTTTTAAAATTCCAACTCCCCATATTTCCCCTTCCCCTCTCTCCTCCCCCATGATCTCCCAATAAATTACAAATTGTTATTACCTCTTCATATCATACACTGTCCAATGTGTCACTTCACTCACC